>CAJNIZ010043238.1:82327-172685 GCA_905231905.1 Symbiodinium pilosum
AAATGCCACCTATTCTAAATTAGTCCTTGACCACTAATTTTCCCGATTTTTTTTCTTTAAATATGGTCCCTTTTATTAATCTAGTGCTCGGATTAATAACAATGATAGCAATACTAGCAATAATAGTAGTAATAGTAATAATGGTAGCGATGAGTGATGGCAGCATCTTCAAGTTGAGTTGAAGGCTTGCACCTCCCAAGGGCATCTCATAGCAGCAGTCGTACTTAGTCTGCCTGGGTTGCTCTTGAGGAACTTAATCTAAGTTACTAAATTCGGGGAAACCCTTTTGTCCAGTATATATGTATATATATGGTACCCCCCCATTATGGTACCCTAAACCCTACATAGCACTTTCCATATCATTTTCCATTATCCCTATATAACCCCAATATGACCCCAATATACTCCAGTAGAGCCCAATGTAACCTCAAACCCTAGGATTTTGTGGTAGCTTAATCTAAGTTCCTTAACAGCAACCCAGTTTTGTGCTGGCAAAGCGAAGGCCGGAGCCGGCAGTTGGAGCGCCGGCAGAGCGGAGAGCCAGGGCTTTCGTGCCTCAACGTTCTTTTCTCTAAATTTTGATGATTCATAATATATTATAGTATATTAGAGTATATTACTGTATATTATTGTATATTATTGTATATTACAATATGTTATAGCATGTTATAGTATATTATAGTATGTTCTAGCTATTATACTTATTATGGTGATTATAGGTATGATACTTATTGTAGGCTTTAATACTAACTCATGAAGGTTCAGGCCATTGCAATTTATATTCGAAGCGCTGAGGCGATAATTCAGACCACCAAGCAATCTCCGGTTTCAAGGCTTTCCATGGCTTTCGGACTTCCACTGAGGTTGCGGCAAAGCACTTCTATGGCCGTGATGCCCAGGGCATGGATGTCCAGCCTGGCCAAGTACAGCAAGGCTTGGGCAAGCATCAGCTTTAACGAAAAGGATATACAGGTCCCTTTGAGGGAATGATAGGGGTCATATTGAGGTTTTATGGGTAGTTCCCAAAATTAGGAGTACCTTTTTGAGGGTCCCTATAATAAGGATTACACTATTTTGGGGTCTATATCGGGGTCCCCCTATTTTGAGAAACTACCATATATGGGTGTAGGATGAATAGCGGAAAATCACATGGAAAATGAAACGGAGACTAGGGCTATGTATTCGCTGCGTGGGGGAAGTCTTCGGCAAATCTGCTTTCATGCCAGTCTTTGCCATTAAAGCTGGGCTCTTTCTCAAAGCAATGTGAAGGGAGGTAAAGACGAGCTGTTGGTCAAGGGATTCTCTCATCAAATTTCAGCTGCACCTTAAACCCTAAACCATTCGCCACGCCTGCTCTTGTACTGCCTGCAGAAGTTCGGCCTCGAGAGCAGCATCGCACCATTTTTCCAGAAGACTCTCCATAATAAACCATACCATAATATACTATACTGTACTATAATATACTTTGATATGCTATAATATACTATAAAACACTATAATATACGCCAATATACTGTAAGACAATATACCAATATATATATATATGGGGGTTTCCCAAAATTAGGGGTACCTTTTTGGGGGTCCTTTTAGTAAGGATTGTAGTATATTGGGGTCTATGTTGGGGTCCCCTTATTTAGGGAAACCACCATAACCCCTACAGTAGTCCCTTATATAATCCCCTATATAACCCCCTTTAAGGAGTTTAGATTATGGCTCATATTGATGTCCTGAGGCCCCAGACCTCTCCTCCAAGTAGTCGGCCCCGAAGCCTTGGCCAAACACCCGGCCAAGTCTCCAAATAAATTATACCAAACTATCGTAGATTATTAGTGGATTATAGTAGATTATAGTAAATTATAGTAAATTATAGTAAATTATAGTAAATTGTAATAAATTATTAGTAAATTAGCAACAAATTATTGTAAATTGTAATAAATTGCTAGTAAGTTAGTAGTAATTTATTGTAAAGGATGAGTAAATTATAGTAAATTGTTAGTGTATCGTACTGTACGTTCAGTGACACCCCACTTCCTCTTCTTCTCGACATTGCGCATATATGCTGCAAGTATCCTAAGCACGCACCTTCTTGCTGCAATCTGGCAGCAGTGCACCATCCAACAGGATGCTGGCCAGTATCTGCAATCTCCGCCTGCAGCAAGTGTGGGGGAAGTTGAGCTGGCTGAGGCTGGCGGGTCACAATCCCGTTCCTAAGCTCCCCACCAATGTCTGTCACTCGCCAGAGGTTTTCCTGTGGCAGTGACAAGTTGTATCGCTGTTACATTTCGCTGTTTCCCCGGGACACCTCGCCGGTCCAACTTTGGGAGTCGACGGCAAGCCCCAGATCACAAAGCCAGAAAGAGGCCTTGTCCTGGCAAGGGTCCAAAAGAATCAGATGCGACCACACAGTGATACTGCACTTCAGCAATAGCCTCGCCGTCATCCAAGCTTAGAATTCCATCCTCCAACTGCTTAAACTTCAGACCGCAAGACAGGACTTACTTTCTGGTCGTATCTCCGGTCCTCCGACTTTTCGTTGCAGATCAGAACCTCAGTCAAACAAATGTGTGCCCAGCGGCAGAACCCCAACCACAAGCGGAAAAAGGCAAGCTCTAGGATAGCGGCATTGTGGGAGTTGACATCTCGATGCCAAGCCAAAGGAGCCTGAGCCAAAAGGCCATGCAACTCTGCATGGAAAATGGGGAAAGGGCTACACCTTCTTGGCCAGGACATGGGCGGTCATGATGCGTGGGATTGCAACATTTTGCCCGCACGCAAGGCGCCCTGGTCTGCTATCTGCCTGATCAATCAAACTCTGCCAGCGGGGGCAGAGCTGTCCTGAGTCCACACAATAGCATGCTGCAGAAGGGATCATGCGTTCTTCTCCCATAGACTACAAAAAAAAGTGTGCTGACTCATGGAAGCCGCATCCGTTCAGGCGCAGCAATCCAGGTAAGTTCAGACAGGCCTGGTGCTTGAAACCAGGCCATTATCCTCCTCAGCCGCCTCCTTTGGCACCCGCTTTCTTGGCAGTGGTGGACACCGCATCGCGAGACAGCCTGGGCAAGACATCTGCTTGGAAGGCTTCAGTACCACCAAAACGCTGCAGATCCTGTCGCAGACGAGGTTCGGCTGAAAGGATGTACTCTCAACAGGAGCCGGCTGTGGTCTGCTTCGTGAGGCAGAGCGGCACCTGCATGTAAAGACAACTGCGTTATCCACATACCAGCGCTTCTTCTAACTTCTAGCAAGCCACCAAGGATCAACGGCAGCATCGCCAAAGATGCCCGCAATGTCCTTCAGAGCCATTGGACACAGGCGTGCTAAATGCATCAATGTCTGTTGCAGCTGAAGAGCAACATGCTGAGCAAAGTGAGCAGCATTTGCATCAGCCAAAGCTTCCTGGGACGGGCTGAACTCTGTAGGCTGCAATAGAATAAGGCTCCCTGTTTGCCAGTCTTGATTGCTGGCCAGCTTCCAGGGCATCTTCATCTGTGTCCTTTATTCGCTCACCTGTCCCGCAGACGCAAGCCAACGTTGCTCGAAAAAGCGTTCTCTGCGTCTGCGTACAAGTTGCGCAGGCCATCCAACTCCGACAGTTTGGGCACGACGCCGTAGAAGCGCTCTCGACGTCCGCCCTGCCTTATCGGGAATTGTACATGAGTGTATGGAGACTATATGAGCTAGTCTAAACTCCTAGTATCCTTATTAATAACCCCTGCAGTAGTCCCCTATATGATCCCCTACAGAACCCCCTTGAAGGAGTTTAGACTACAGCTCATATGAGAACACACCTGGTCTAGTAAGCCTCGTATGCAAGCATAGAACTCAGGATATGTCGGCATTAGGTAAGGGCTCTCTGCGAGCAAGCCACAGCGCAAACCACGCCTCAATGCTCTCTCGGCACTTGTCCGACGAGTAGAAGCCCTCGGTGTCCTTGCAAGATTGCACTGGGAACGCTCTCCTCTGCCAGGCATGTTCAGGCAAGCACATAGACACCTGAAAAATGTCAGCATTGCGCACATATGGAGAAGATGATGAAGGCATGACCAGTTTCGCCGAGATTGAAGACTGCCCCGAGCACCGGGACGCTTTTGGCAAGGAAGTAGGACGAATTCAAGCTGAAACTGTCCACAGCAGAACCTCGTACCCACTTGTCCACAAGACAGGAAAAGCACAAAAGCCTTAAGACCCAGGCCAACGCCAGATTTGCCTCGGCAAGCCACGTAATCACAAGAAGCTGCCCACACAGCGCTCAGAGCTCTTTAGTGCTCTATGCTTGAAATGTCAAGGTGCAAACGAGCAAGACAGGTGCTCTGGAAGCACGGGCAACGTCCGCATTGTCGACGCCAACGATGGAACCCACAGCTGGAAAGCCCACACCATCGACGATGACCTGTAGACAAAACTGCTGAGATCCAATCCAGGAGCTACAGGAGTTGAATAGCTTACGGAAACCGGGCAGCCGACGACTCGCTTGCCAGCAGACAACTCCGCTATTCTAGCTTCAATCCTGAGTCGCACAAATCGGACGGGTCCGGTGCTCTTGACGAGCATGACAGGCGAGTAGTTCACAATGCAAACAGCCTTGCAGACTGCAAGCAAACCTCTTGCCCAGAAGGAGAGTCTGAATTGCTGGGCGGAGGCGCTTCTGCAGCCACTGGGCACTGGTGCCCTGCTCACCAGCCAAAAAAGACCGTGTGAAGCCCGAATAAAACACGAGGGGGGCTTGCTCTCCAGCAACATATTCGATACCTGCAGCAGATGCTGCATGCGGACGACCCATCAGATGGTTCATGCGCGCGCTGTGAGCACTTCCACTGAAAGGCACGTACAGATTGCTTCACTCATGAGAACTGCAGCACCCGCGCCTTCTTTAGCACACCATTTGCTTAGCAAATCTGGTGCTTCACACTGCGTAGCTGGCTTGATGTATGCCAGCTCATTCGCCTGGGTTAGGTTGGTGCGAAGACCACCATGCAAATGTCGCCAAAACTGGCAGCAGGTCTGAAGAGTTCTCAGCTACCAGCATCAGCAGAAGAAGGCTTTACTGCTATGTGCTTCACAAACAAGCCTTCTGGCAAGTCAAAAGAATGCCGTGAGGCTGTGCCAACAACAAAACATGCCCCTTGAAGCCCCAAAACTCAAAGGAATCACTACAAAAAGGTTTCACCGTAAGGCATAATGCCATCTGAAATTAAAAAGCCGGCCAAGATTCCGCGAAGCCGGCTTTCCGAAGGGCCGCCAGAAGGCCCAGGCAAACTGAGGTTTTTCCTTGTGTCACATCAGGAGGTTTCCCAACGGGGATCCATGTGAGCAGGACTCTGACATCTTGGGGTAGCAAAGGGAGATGATGGTGGACATCCTTCACCATCCCAAGTCCCCTACTTCTTCAGAATGACAGTACCTTGACCAAGATCGTGCAAGAATTCCCCCATCAATAGTAGAAGGTACAAAAGATTTCTTGCAGACATTAACTGGTTGTCGGTTACCACAGTGGCTTCTGCCAAAAAACATCCAGCGGCTGACACCGTCGTCTGCGTGTCTAGTCTACGCCGAACAAGGGACCCAAGCTGAATTTATTCGCGAAAAAATGTATAAAGCACTAGACACAAAAAGGACGATATAATCCTACTCTAAAAGGGGTACTCTGGTATGATTCTCGGACATCGGTGGCTCATCGCAGTCAGGCGTTGCGCGCTTTGGCTCCTCAAATACTGAATTGAATATCGGCAAATAATGGCATCAAGCTCTCTGAGTATTTGCTAGGAAGACTGCAGTTTGTTCTGCAGGACTTCATGGGGAAGGAGAGATGCCTGCAGACACATAATTTTGCGGGCGAACTTGAATGAAGTTAAGCTGACAGGCGCAGAAGGAACAGACTGGAATGTCATCAGTCCAACTGACGTCTGGCAAGTGCAGCGTTTTTTGCAATGCTCGCTCCAAGATCGGTGACAGCCAGCCTCTCAGCTTTTTGACGGAACTTAATATTGACGCTATTGAGGCGGCCATTTCGCCACCTAAGACAGCCAGGCGACAATGATACTTTTTGTCTCTCCGCACTGCCATTGGACGTCATCTGGCGGCGAGCGCCGCAAAAAATCGCCGCACTTGCCAGATGTCAGTTGGGCTGACGACATTCCAGTCTGTTCCTTCTGCGCCTGTCAGCTTAATTTCATTCAAGTTCCCCCGCAAAATTATGTGTCTGCAGGCATCTCTCCTTCCCCATGAAGTTCTGCAGAACAAACTCCAGTCTTCCTAGCAAATACTCAGAGAGCTTGACGCCATTGTTCTATTCTAGATTATTCTATTGCGTACTGTAGCATCCCCAAATAGAATGCTACTCACTTGCTGTTGCAAGCAGTGCTGTGGAGATTCCGGACTGCTCCTGGAGCTTTGCTTCGGAAGATAAGCGCCCTTTCAAATTCGGAAACCCTGTCATCTAAGACAACAGCCAAAAGCCGCCTTTCCGAAGTCCTGCCCTAAACCATCCCTAAACCCCAAACTCTATATGAGGTATAGTCTGAACTCCTTAAAGGGGGTTGTGTCAGAGACTAATACAGGGGACTACTATAAGGGTTACTCTCAGTGGGATACTATAGCAGTTTAGACTATGGCTCATATCTGCCGTAAACCCCAGTTTCTATTTCACATCTTCCATTGTCTTTTTCACTTGATCCTCCATTTCACGGGAGTAATCAAGGCTGGGCATCTACTGATGCACGGGCTTGAGGTAAGGGCGTTCGATTAGCATTCCAGATCTTGCTTTGGACAAGAGATAGGACAAGATAGCACAGACTAGAACAAACGCGAGAGGACTTAACCTTGTCTACCTTGAAGCGTCTCGAGTAACTTGCCTCGAAAGGAAAATTCTCAGAAGAAACGGACTGTGGGCCCTCCCTTTCTTCTGGGACGACAGAAGATGATCAATACCGATGAACGGCTGCAACTGTACTTGACAGCTCCTGCAACCAGGCAGCCCACGTGCGTCACAGCTCCGGCCACGAAGACCCGTACGCAGGTGAGGGGCAACATCCGGCGGAGCTCTGTTCCTGCATGGATTGCCTGCACGCAGGCAACAGCTCTCTAAACTCCGAAAGCAAACCAGATCCGTCATACCATCCAGGATCTAAACTCAAACTACCCTCAATACGTCCTCGCATACTCAAGGCACAAAAACGAATTCCAAACTTCTGCAAGCCCAAATATCACGCCAAGCCTGGTTCACCTCAACCATTGTGGAGGGCTTGCCATCGAGGAAGTAGGACTTGTCAAGGCCGGCCATGGCATGCGCTCCAGCAACTTTTGTACTGGGCAGCTTTCAAAATGAGCCGGCCCCCTTCTAGATTCTATCTCTGCAGTTTGTCTCGACATTTTGGCAATCAACTCAATTCTGCTCTTTTGAAATGACATGGCTTCCTCATGTACGTTCTTCTTGCTTGAGGCAACCAGCTTAGTTGTCTTGCTTACAGGACCTGCCATTCTTTCAAATCCACTCTCTACATCATGTGGCTTGCCACTTGGTGCCGCTAGATTCCTGAAACCAGGTCATGTGCAGCGCAATTCATAATTTAAAAGCCATCACAAGAACTCACATCATTACTATATATACATATATACTATATTATGACATAGCAGTTTCATGTCCTACTGCAATACATGTGTTTCCATTTATTTTTTCCATTGTTACTATATACCCCCTACTTTAATCTGGTAGTTCCATTTTGACCTTTGCCAATTTGCATGTCAACAGTCTTGGCCTCCGGACTAAGTTTTGAAGCGTTGGACCAAGCTGCTGGAGCAGATGCCTCTCCAACAACTGACCATGATGCAGACACAACTAAACCCTAGGGCCCTAAACCCTGGTTCACCAATTGTTTAGTACCCTAAACCCTAAACCCTAAACCCTAAACAAATTTAGTACCCAAAAAATGCAGCAAGCAATGCCCAAGGCCTGGCAAGGATGCATCCACCACGCAACGCATCAGTCCAGGGCCTCTTGTGCGAGTTGCAGTTTTCATATTTCGATTAATCATAGTTTTCCGAAATCAGGGGCACATGTTTTAAGGGGTCCCCAGCATATGGTACTTTAGGGTCCATATTGGGGTCCCCCTATTTTCGGTAACTACCAGATTCCCAAGCAGTGTGTGGTTTCAGCCGGGCATGGGTGACTTCGCCAACCATGAGCTCGCGGCATTTGGGAGCATTCGCTGCTGACTTCTGTTGATCTTTGCAGCCAGCCGTCTAGCTGCTCACCCCTGAGGCGCGTTAGCGCCATCCGCACACTCCAGCCCGCGCCAGAGGCATCTACCTCACGAAGATGATGTAGCATTCACAACGGCAATGATCGTACCGTTTAACAATGATGAGCATCAGGAACCATGATTTTCAACATTTTTACGAGCGAAGTTCTTGGCCTGGTATGTCAGGCAGCGCGGCAGGCGGGGCATCTGCAAAGGCTGCCCGCGCTGGGCTGCGCGCTTCACCCGGCGCCTTGACTGACGTGTGTCTTTCTCCCCACAAGAAATTTGTCCCTGCTCTACACATCTCCAGGAGTTCCCTTGACCCCGAAAGAGCATTTTGAGGCTTCCCAACCGCTGCTTCGTCTATCCGGGGATCAAGAACTGGCTACTCATGAAATATTCCTGGGAAGGTTGAAGCAATGGTGGATACGGTGTTGCAGAAATTCCAACACGTCTGGGTTTTGATGGTTTTTGTGGTTTGCAACGAGTGTACGAATTCGCTGTGGTCCTTCGGCCTAGATGCAGGCGGGCATGTAATACCTGCGCAGACAAGACAACATCTAGCCAGGAGCCAGCAGCACCACCGCCTCCACCATTGCACGTATATTACCACGAATCCTAGGACCATCACTTTACTACCACTACCCTTACCACCATCTTTCATGCTTGCAACTCTACAGTACCACTAACGCCACCACCACTGCCACTCGCTTTTCCAGCGCCACTCTAGCTCCTGCTGCTGCCACCGCCGTTGCTTGTAGTACTGCCACTGCAATGCCCACGACTGCTGTACCAGTAGTTGTGCTGACGGCACCAAAAGGGTTCTGTATGACTTATCAACATTGCTACATTCAGACATATCACATTTGTTGCTGCCATTGTCTGTCATAGGGGGACAGCTTGCGATCTGAGTCCCCGGCTCCACTGCCATTAGGAGCTGCACTTCAAACAGGGATTGCTGCAATGCAGCTTCACCACGGCAGAACACGTCCTCGCCAGGAGGTAGCAGTGGCATAGTGCCCTGACCGCAATGGAGCGTTGATCGCAAAAGATGTATAGCGCTAATGATTTGGCAATACTTGGCCCTCAGGCTCTCAAGGCTTCTGAAGCAACCTTATGAGATGTATCCAAGCTAACGCTGTTCAGCAGGACCATCTACAGCTATATGGAAGCCATGTGTTTTGTGTAAATGTTCTTGTTTTGGTTGGCGTCATTATGCTGCAGCTTGCCTAAATCCTTGTCTTGCCTTTGCTTGAAATCGCTGCCCCATCGGCTGAATGGATGGCAATTGGTAGAGCAAACTCTTTCAGCTTTCAAGCTCCATCATCCCTGCCATTGTTTCTGGAGGTGTTCGTCTCACTTGCCCCTCAAGATCCAGATTTACTCCACCTGCCCGCCGGCTATTGTAAAGTCTATAGACATCATGCTATCATTTGCTGCTCAGCGTCCACGGTAGCAATAGGTTGTTCTTTCAAACGACACGCAACATGAAAGCAGAGGCAGGAAGAAAGAGACATGTGCCCAAACAAACTCCTTGAGCGCAACATTCTGAGGCGCATCGGCGGTGTCATTCCCTTTCTCCACCTGCATGGGCAAATGGAAGCGTTTGCCGGTCCATGTCCGCATGCCTAGCAAGCTGCATGATTCACTCATGCCCAGCCTGCGCTAGCCATACAGTGCTGTAGGAGCCGCTTCCTCGGCTGCGAAACTTTGTGCCGAGAGGAAGGCGCCAAACAGGTATCCAGAGCTTTGTAGCACGAGTGTAGCACGCAAAGAAAAACATCCAAATACAGGCTCAGATGGAGTATTATGATAAGGAGACAGATTATCGAAAAACCAAGGAGAACTTGCGACTCCAGCCCGAGTCGCCCAGCAGCTCCTGAGTACGAAGGTGAAGGTAACCCACCTGCAGCTGCATCCTTGGCTGGCAAAGCACAAGTTTCGCGTGTGGGAGTTAGGTACGAGGAGCCGAGGCTGCGACCCTGGCACGAGTGAGTTGTTACCTTCGTCATCTTGCGTCTGTGCCTGTGGCGGCGCAGGAGGCGGTGGTGTAGGCGCTGGTGGCACTGGAGTCCTTGACACTTTGGCCGCGTGACACGCTTGCGACTTGTGGACTTGTGGGTAGCAAGCATGCACCAACTCACCGATCCACCGCGCCTTGCCCCAGAAGCTCCGTTTCCTTCGGCCACCGTTGTGCTGACTGAAGGTGAAGGATTTGGTGGAGCCACGGAAGGAACTTGCTGAAAGCGGCTTGAGGCCACGCTGCTAGTCTGTCTCGGGCTGGCAGCAGGCTTCGTGACTTTCGTGTAGGCCTCCTGAGGTGCCAGCCGCCTCGGTGATGCCAAGGCGTACTCGAAAAGAGCTCGCCTGGGAGGCGTTGCTGCCATGGGAGAAGCATATCCCACTTGTCCAACGACGGCGGACACTGCATGTCTTGCAAACATCAGCGGTGTTGGAGAATGTGCCTGCCAAGGGGGCAACATCTGCACAAGCCGCACATCTTTACAAAACTCAACAAAATGCAGGCAATGCCAACAAGTCTGAGCTAGATGCTTGTCGGACATGCACAGCTGCAGCTATACCGTTCGGCGTGTGCACACGCACCGCAGCAGTGCTACGAGATGGATCTCGAGCAGAAAGGGGAGGAGGATACGGAGTCATTGGCGTTGCGGCGCCACACCAGCCTCCACGCATAGGCGAAGCCACAAAGGTTGGAGGCATTGGCGAAGGTACTGGGGATGTCCCGCGTCTTGCGGCCCCCATGGCCGGGTCATTGGATAAGTCAATGATCACATGCGGCGATGAGCTCTCGCCAATCTGGGCCACAGACCTGGATCCAGCCACAGGCCTCATGGTCTCCGCCAAAAGCGTCCCTTATGACTTATGATTGAGGCTACATCGGTTGTGTCTGCATTGTTCCTGCTCTCCCGAAGGCACTATGAATGGAAGGACTTAGTGGCTTAGCTCTTATTCCAAGCATGGCCTTTCTGAAGATTTGAGGCTGTCTTTAGTCTCAGCTTTTAGCTCATGGCGACAGTGAAACTTGAGCCTATCATAGCGAGGCTGCGATTCCCAAAGGTTGTCGAAGAAAGCTGCTGTTACGACCTTCTCTCGAATCAGCAACAACGCTAGCGGACCTGCCTTGAGACCCAGAGCCAACGGCCTTTCTCTGGATCTCGCAGTGCTTGGAGGACAGCTCGCTCCCAGCTTTGCAAGTGGCTATGGGCGACCTGTGCACCTCTAAACCTATGGGTCCTACGTTGCATCTTTCAGATGCGAGGTCATCAAAGTCGAAGGAGGGCCCCTTGCCCAAACGGGCAGGCCTCATTTACCCTTCTTTTCAGTTGTCTCCACGGCCTGGAGTCGTGAACCAGATGAAAATGGGCACAACAAACAACGCGAGGCAGACACTTCTGCCTCCAACTGCGAGGTCTCGTGCAACACAAAGGCCACCTCGAAAGATGCATCATCTTACCTTTGGTTAGATGGGAATGAAGGAAGGGAAATAAAAATGCAAACGACTATAACGGGATATAATGGGTTATACAGGAAAACAGGGACTACTACAAAGATCCATTCCTTCATTGCCAGCCAGCCAAGGGTAAGTCATGAGATTCACTCCAAGCATAGGCGCTCACCTTGCATTTACCCAACTAAAGCTGGGTCTAGGCTTTGGGCAGACGCAACCAGTCCAACCACCAAGAGGAAGAAGCCTCTGGTCTGGCAGTGGGCCCAGCATTCCAGTGTTTGTCTCAGATCTACTTAGGAAATGTCCGGTATTCTCCAAAAATGGGGAAGGCCAAAATGCATCCCATTGACTGCAGTTAACTACAGTTCTTATTAAAAGGGGGCCGGATCCCCTTGTCTGCCTGCTCAAGATTAGGATGGTTACGGAGCCCGTAGCAACCCAGGAAAGGGCGGCCGATTTTGGGAAAGCTGGGAGCGTTGGGCACCTGCAGCCCAGCAACCGCCGTAGATCATGGCCAGGTGCGTCCGGCCAGCAGCAACCTGACTATATAGTACAAGTATGTACAAGCCGGTATACTACCCCGAGAATGGAGAATCAAACGGGAAAAGCAGATGGAGAATAAAATGGAAACTTGGCCTATGTGGAGGTCTCTAAGGAATAACTTGTTGAGCACTACACTGCTGAGGCTGGCCCTGCCTCCTGATAGATCAGGATGCCACTGACAAGCAGCAGGGTGGACGCGCACACACCCAGAATCTGAGCAGGTCCAATGTCATCGCAAAACCACAACCTGGATAATTCATGGCTCAAATGCTGAAGGCTGGCCGAGCCCATGGTACATTTTCCAAATCGGAGGCCTTGGTCAGCGTCGATCGGTCCACGCTGATTACTTCCTGGGAAGCCAGAGGCTGGAAAGCGGGAGCGTTCAGAACGAAAGAAGAGCCATGCCCATAGGGGTTGTATAGGGGTTATATAGGGATAATGGAAAATAAAATGGAAACTACTATAGTATATAGGGATTATATTGGGATGATTTGGGTGCTACATCTGATCACACAAATTCAGATAAGAGTCATCTAGAATTTCGTAGATGCTCGGCTGGCGATCCTATCGCAACATCAACAGCGCACGTGGAAGAAAACATTGACTGCTCTTCCGCCAGCAGTAGGCCTGCTTGCAGCCTTCCTCTTCTGAGACAGCTGCCTTGCATGAGAATCAAACTGAAGGGGTATAATCATTATCTACTAGCCTTCAGCTCCACATGGCCTTTTCAGTCGAGACTGTCGCCATCCGCAAATGCTAGCTATGATTTCGTGTGTATTCCCCTTCTTGGCCAAGGACTTGCTCTATCTACGTCACAATGCATAAGAGTGCGATCCCTTCACCAACACTCTGATCACTGAGGCTACGAGCTGCGCCATGAAGGGTATGTGGCATAATAGCGGCACAAAGCTCAACATTGCTCTTGAGCCGACTGCTGCAAATATTTGCAAGCCATGAGCACAGGCTCATTTTCCAAGCACTCTGAAACACCAGATGGATCGACAGCTGCTTTTGTACGACGGCTCACGTTTCGTCCTGCTCTTGCATCCTGCTGTCCTGAGCAGCTTCAACGTTCACAGCCTCCAGACGATCTGTGCCTTCTGCAAGAAGAGCTGCCGGCATGCGAGGTGGAGGCAGCCATGATTGATTGCTTAAATCACATTGCCAGTCTAGGTACACGTGGCGAATCCAGCCTTCTGCCACAGCCGTGGTGCCTTCTCCGCGGTACCGGTGGGCCTTCTTAGCGCGGACGCGGAAAAACTCTCCAGTAGCATCTTGCTCCAGGACATCCAGCTGCTGTCCATCTGTTGCAGAGAAGTCCGAGAAATTTCGCGTAGCACGAGACAAAGTTGGTACTCGACGGAGAGCAACTTTTCCTGTACCGCCCTGAGCTCGACAAACTGCAGAGCCAAGCTGTGGTTTTGAGCGCTCCTCTCCAGGCAAAAGCCTTGCTCCGCACACCTCACATGTGTTCATCCGAGCTTGGGCTTCATCGAAACTATGCCGCTGTTCCATAAGCTGCTGCTCTTGAACCCTCTGCCACTGTACTAAGCATCCGCGATGGACCGGCGCCCGACAGTTGCAGGGAAAGCACAACTCCGCTTCTGGGCCCTCCGCTTCGTCTCGCACCGCAGCCAAACAAAGACGACACTCCAACTCTGGCTTCCCTGATCCAGCCTCCATGCTTGCCTCCGCACTTTGGAACTAAGCGTGCGAGGGGGCTTACAGGCGGTGGTTGACGAGTAGATATGAGAAGGGTGTGGAATTCTCGCTGAGAACCTGCCTGGACCTCTGCTTCGCAGGACTATGCAGGACTGTGCACTTTACCCCTGACTTTGGGCCCTGAAGCTCTGGTGAGTTGGTCCCTGTTAGCCATTGCTACACAGTCGCAGCATGTCATTCTCACAACTTCTTTTCGCGCTTTATCCGGCTGCGCTTGCTCTGTGGTAATTGCCGCGACCCCGGCCTGCATAGGAGGGAAGAGGTCGCCCAGCAACTGCCCATAAACTTAACTTAACAATTCGGCAAGTACCGCTCACCTTGCTACGAGTATGTCGAGCAACTGCTGTTGCGGCAGAGCACCTTCCTCTGCCAATACATGCCAATACAACAGCTACACACTACGACAACCACTATCGTCACCATCACTTCTCTGCTTAAGCGAAAGCTTCCACGGTGCCGGCGCTTGCCTCGTCCCTTGGCAGCGCGCCCCTGATCACAGAGGTGGACTGAATACATTTGGTGGGTATACTTCTGTCTTTGGGGATCCTTGCATGAGGCTTGTGCGGAGGTATGCTGGAACGTGCGGATAGAATGGTATAGATAGGCTTTTGGGAGTGGATAGTCTCATTTGGAGTGCTCGAGATATGGCCGGTCTATCCGGCAGACCCCAATCTTTCAGAATACCCATACTGGGGCTCGGTTGGAGTTACATGTAGGGAGGATGTGAGCCCATGTAGGGATTCCTCGGAGAGCCGAACACTGTTGATGTGCGAGTTACTGGTCAGGTTTACACCCCCCACAACAGGCACTCACGGATCAGGCTGACACCGCCACGGGAGCATCCATTCCAAGCTGCCAAGTTGGGCACATCAGGTATACACTGCTCCTATAGTGCGAGGACTTTCAAGGAATTGTCGTGCAGTGCAATATCTCTGTGTACTCCATGGAAGGAATAGATACTGATACAGTTGATGGATCAAATCCTACACAACCCTATATACCATACCTTCTGGTAGCCTGGTATTGTTGTAGCACACTTGAAACCAGGCAGAATTGTCCATCAAACAGTAATGTGGGTCGAATCTGAGCCCCTGGCGGGACTGCCGGAGCCTATGGCGCCGCCTCAGAGACTTCGAGAGCTGGACGAGCGGCAAAATTCTCTGCAGCATTCGAATCGCCTTCAGCAGCTGCAGCCCACACTCGCCCAGTTCCTCACGCTTGTAGGATCCCAGAACAGGATACTGCCCACCCAAGACAACACAAGAAGTAGCCGTCAAGTGACGCTCTGAGCATGCGACTCACCTGCTTGTCCTGAGTAGGTAGCCCCGCGCTACTAATACACGGACTTCACAAGCATGAGAAGTTCTGCGCTCTAGCTGCAGAGACACTGCATAGAGGGCATTATGGAAACATCATCCACCTTTCTTTGCCACGGCTAACTTCAACCAAGCGACAGCAGGTTCGTCCCCTTTGGGTTTGGGCCTTAACAAGCTTCAACAACTTTCAGACTGCAAAGGTCAAGACCCGACTGCACCTCTTGCACCCGCAACTATGGCGTGTGACGCTGCGGATGATGACTCGGACCACTGGGACGCAAAAAGTACTCGCTTGGTATGAGGCCGGCGGCTGCCAGGAGATTTCGAGCGCCCCTTTGCACCTGTCAGGCAGCAGGACGCATAGCAGTCTCCACATCTCAGGCAAGTGAGCCTAGCAACAAGGATGATCAAGAAACTTATGAGCAGCGTCATCGTCATCATCAGGATCATGATCATGAAGTTATTCTGATGGTGATGTTGATCGCATTCTTTAACAATTATTCTGTAGGCATGTCTGCACCATGGGAGGAGCCTCTTGAGGATGCAGGCTGCGTCCTTGCCACATGCAGAGCTGCTGAAACCAACCGACTGTCCTCTAGTGAAGGGTCATGAAGGCTGCTGAATGACAGGACGTGCAGTCTTGGAATCTTAAGTGCTGTGTTCGTAAGGACTCGGCCCCGCATTTGACGAAACCGCCCTGCGGGAAAGGCGCCTGACTGGGCTTGGGTGAAGCTTTTGTTCTCGTCGCTGACATCTTCCAGCTGATTGTGCTGTTGGGCGGCATCGTCTCATTAGCCGAGCAAGCTTCAGTCAAGCTTAAGGTGGGGAGGCAAACAGCAGCCACAGGTCCAGGCCCGCGTGCATCTGCTATTCGTTGATCCAGCTCTTTCTCGACCTTCAGACTTATCCGAGACTGCGGAGTTTGGCTCGGCAAGTGGTGCGCCTGGTCCATCTCCTGAAAGACAGAGTGGTAGCTTATGTGGGCCTGCCAGCCGCACGAAACAGCACTGGATAGCGATAGGTGCTGAGCAGTCCGGCAGCCTCCATGCACATGGCGGCCGCCGCAACGCTTTCCCTGAGACCTCCAAAGTGTTGTCTTGTTCTTTGCATCCTAATTCATAATGCCACATCCGAGCAGAGATCAGCTCAGAGGGATGCACGTGGCCTTTTATCTCAAGTGTGCATGATGAGGACAAGGTGGCTGCATCACCTGGCTGGAGGATATGACATGTGCAACATGTGCAACAGCACCCAGACCGTAAACAAAGAATCCATGCTCCAGGCCGCCGGCTTTGGCCAGTTCCACCCTCAGCCTCGTCCGCGTTCTTCATGCTTAGCCTAGACTAGCATGAAATAGTCTCTCAACCGTCGTGGTTTGTTGCCTGGACTGCTTGTACCGCGCTGAGAAACTGGCACTGCTACGCCTGTCATCTCGCGAATGAGCTTCAAATGTCTGCCGGCCCTTTGGCGGAAAGGTTGAATGTTGGAAAGAGATCTGATGCCGAAGCAGCAAAAACTCCAGCGCCCAACTTGCCGCATACCCATCCAGCCATGTCTTTTGGCACCTTGCAGGCTGATGTCCATGAAGAGCGTCTTTACAGCCGGACATCAGCAGTGGAAGGCCTCAATGGTTCTCATGTCAAAGTCCAGCTCCCTCGAAACTTCTTGGATGATCGAAGAATCTCAAGACTTGAAAAGTCAAAGCTGAGAATGGATCCTTATAGTAGTCCCTATTTAACCCATTATAGTAGTTTCCATGTTCTTTTCCACTCCCTTCCCAGCTTACCAAAGGTAAGAAAATGGTTGGATGGGAACCAGGCTTCACTGCTCCTGCCACCTCTGCTGCGGAGTCCCCGGAGATGAGGAGGATATTGTCAGAGCCTGCTAGGACTGGAATCGGACTGGCTACGGCAGCCACTGCTGCAAGCATCCGAGCACAGCATGCAACTGGGGCTTCGTGCTGCTTTCGTCCTTCTGAGTTTTAACGTTAACCTCGCACGAAGTGTAATCGGACTTGCGCCAATTGTGCGCCCTTATGCGAAAGCTGGGTTCCAAACTTTGAAGGTCTTTTCGATAGACTTAAGGTGCTCGCCCTTCTTGCCAATTACCAGTCCCATACCTGTGATCTGCAGAAGTTTAGGGATAAAGGGTTTAGAGTTTAGAATTTGGTTGCGGATTAGAGACACTGTCAAAGTCTGGTCCCCGCAGCGATTGTTTCTCAAATCATTGGTCCATTTCCTTGGTCCCTGTCTATTCTAGGAATCCTGAGGCAGACTTGTATGAGCTATAGATCATCCCCTTAATATCCCCTATATAGTCCCTAATACAACCCCGTATATAACCTCCCTGCAGGATTTTGGACCATAGTCATAGCTCATATGTAGCTTCCCAAAATAGAGGGACCCAGATATGGATCCCAACATTCTATAATCCTTATTATCCTTATTCTAGGGACCCCTAAACCCTAAACCCTGAACCCTAATATTTGGGACATTCCCATATGTTGATAAATCCCATGGCATCTGGGGCTCAAGCAGCCTGGCGGCACATGGAGGCGCCGTTCGTTCTGGTTTTGGTCGACCAGGAGATCTAGCACAGCAAGTCAAGCTGAAACACTTTCCAGCCAAGAGCCTTATGTCATACTAGATCATCTTCTGCGTAGTATACATGATGTCACTATGTATATCATGCAGTGTGTATGTTGTATTCGTAAATGCACGTTGTATATACGTGCTTATATATGCATATCCTACATAGGAAACCATAACATGTGTATAGAATACTGCGATATTCCGTTGTACAATACCTTCCCCTCTGGCAGCGTAAGCCACCCGGCCGAAGGGTGGTGGCTCAACGCCGTTCGCTACGCCTCAACTTGCCCATCATGGTCAACATTTACTGATTGCATTAACCATCACACAAGTAGATACTGCGGACAACAATTAAAAATCAAAAATCCCTGACTTTCATACGATGCATCAGTTGCAGCACACAGCCCTGGGAAGTAGGTTTCACGGCGAAGTTGGGACATCGGGCTGAGACTGTAGCTGGATAGAAAGGCCTGGGTCTCCTTCGCTTTGACTTCTCGCCTTTGCGCGCAAAGCTGACAGCAACCGGTGCACTAGTATATCATACTTTGTTCTATAACAGGTCATCACATAGAAAGTACGCTCTATATGATTCTGTATGTATACAGACACATTCTACATACATATATATATATATATGTCTATGAGTGTGTGCACAGCCCTGAGATCCGTTCTCCTGTTTGCGCCGCTGATGGGCTGTGCGCCGAGACTCCTTCTCGTGCCAAACGAAAGCACCTCAGTCTCAACGCAACGCATGTTGAGATCAAAACGTATGGTTGGCTACTAATTGATATGAGCTAGAGTCTACACACCTAGCATTTGCCTCAACAACCCCTATAATACTGCCCTTTTATAATACCCTAAATAACCCCCTTTCAGGAGCTTAGACTACAGCTCATGTAAACAGCTCTGGCTCCACACTGGAGGGGGAGCCCTGTCAAACCTGAGGCAGCTGCTCATTCGGAGTCACGTGTCAGCCAGTGTTCATTGCTGCTGCTCTGCTAGATTGCTGGGGCAATCCCATCTGTCTTTTGCAAAGGCCCGCCCGCTTTACAGGTTGTCTGATTGAAGTGTAGGGCGGCAATTGCGGGGTCGTAGGAGTCGACAGTCAACAGATTATTCGTCGTTGAGGATGTGAGGCTGCTGTCTTCCAATGATCAACTCGAAGCCACTCGTTGGCAGCTGGAGTCGGGAAAAAGCATCAGCACAACTTCACTCGTTTCATTGCTGCCTCCAACGGAGTTGACTTCTGCAGGTTTCCTCATAGTCCAGCAACTGCCAGAGTCAGTGGATGGCAACACGCAAGCTCACTTGGGCTCAGATCCGGTAAGAATATCAGAGCTTCAGCGCTTTGCAAAGGCCTTGTTTTGCGGCTACAGTTCTTCTGCAACCAGCATGTTCTGGACTTGCAACCTGCCCCTCTCAACCGGAGAATGGCCAATTTGGGTCATAAATCACCATTTTGGGACCTGCAGACATCCCTAATTTCGGGTCTGGGGCCGAGGGGTCTCAAAAATAATTATTTTGGAACCTGCAGGCCCTCCCGATTTGGGGTCCGGGACCCAGGGCTCTACCTAGGGATTTTCCCCAATTTTCATGATCTTTTTAAGGAACCCGTGAATGGCTAATTTGGCTGGCTATCTCATGTGCTATGGCTTCTGGCAGGTAGGAGTCTTCGACACCACTCAGCCTGCGTGGCCAACGTCAGCACCACGTCGGATTGTGTTTTTGAAATCTTCCGCTGTGTGCCTAAACATTGCGTCCAGCACACGGATGTGGTGCTTCCGTCGAAAAAGGACTTTGCCGTCCAAGCAGATGAGTGGAAGTTCACTAACATCGGAGTTAATCCGAGCGGGATGTCTTGCACAGCGGTGCTCACTTTGGAACACACATCTATCTTTTCCTAGTTGTCCTAATCTCTTCTAAGTCCATGCCATCTTGTCAGGCGAGGTTGTTGATAAGGCGCTTCGCCTGACACCAGGAGACCGTTTGCTGACTCAGTTTGTTGCCCTTGCAGGATAAGATCTCGAGTGCATGAGTGCATGGGTTCCTGCCTGACGCTGGACCATGGGGAGCGGTGAGTCCATGAGTTGCATCAGCTTCCGCCCACACACGTTGAAGATCTTGGCCTCCAGCATAGGCTACGGGAACGGCCCAAACTGACAGCTTCTAAGAAGCGCGCCCTCTGCGAAGACAACGTAGCCAGACTGCCAAGGGCTCGCAGGCCTGCAGAATCTGCAGAGCAACATGCCGCAGGCAGTGCCAGAGGCAGTGCCAGCCGAGCTCGGTGCACTCCGCGGCCGTGTCCGGCACGTCCAAGCGCTGAGCCAGGACCGTCGCGGCATCCAGCGCTGCAAGGCGCCGGGCCTCAGAAAGCACTCGCCTAACAACACCTCACAGCTAACAAGTTCTCAAAACTTTTATGAGAACTGCTTCAGCGCCAGGCAATCCTGTCAGGGTGGTCCTCGGTGCTGTTGGCTACGACCATGTTCTTCACCTTCACAGCTGTCCAAATTAGTGAAGACCGAATGCAACAGACTCTGATAATCTCTGTTGGTTGAGAGCGACCTGCTCATCTGGCAAGCTGCGGGCGTAGATACGGAAGTCCGCCATTAAACCGAACGGCTTCCGTCCTGCCACGCATACAGCAGAATCACCGCCCATTAGATGAGCTTTTGCGACCTCCAGCTGAAGAATCATTCCCCACCATGTAGAAATCGTTGAGAACCTCAGCAAAGATGGGTTCCAGGCCCTGTGCGCTGGAACTCTCCAAATCCGGAAGCTATGAAGTCTGAGCCGCGCGCCCAAACCTCAGACTTCCATAACTCACACTACAAATCAAGTGCTCCTCTTTAACATGAGCCGTTGTCTAAACTCCTAGTATCCCCCTTAATAAGCCCTATAGTAGTTCCCCATATTATCCCCTATATAACCCCTTTTAAGGAGTTTAGACTTTTGCTCACATGACACCGCACAGCTCTGTAGCAACTTAGAGCCCATTCTTCTGGCAAGAAGCATTCTTCAGCACTTTGCACCAGTCGTCCAGGAACAGTTTGGTTCCGTCGAACGGTTGCGTGGCACTGCGGCTGGTGGAAGATACCAGCGACAGCCTAAGTGACTCTTTGCAGGATTAAAATAAATATACTCCCAGTTTCCATTTCATTTTCCATTTTCTTTTCCATTTGATTCTCCATTATAGGGCCCTAAACCCTATATTATTAGGTACCATAGTATCCCCAAATAAAATACTACTTGATCTTTCAGGCCGCGCTGCCAAGGCAACACAGGATCATACTTCAAGATTTCAAAAATCATGGGGGTTTCCCACCTTTTGGGGGTCCATATAATAAGGACTATAGTATTTGGGGTCTATATTGGGGTTCCCCATTTTGGGAAACTACCTAATGACCAACTGAGGAAAGCGGCAGATGCCAGCCAGGATGCAGCTGAGGCGTCTTGATCGGTCGCTTGGTCCTAACAAACCAAGGCATGGCCAAAGATCAATTCATAGGAAGCCACGGGTTTCCTGGTGTGGTCGACGAGGGTCCAGATGCCTTCCGGCTCTGTCTCGAAGTCAACATAAAGCTGCATCAGCCTTTCCGGCCTCAGAAAATTCGCAAGTCAAAGCGCAACCAGCAGACGCAAGCATTCTTTCCTGGGCAGCGACGGGGAGCTCTGCAGCAAAACACACTGCCGCTTCGCCTTGCTGAGACGCAGTCACACATGAATGCACACATGCTTGTGAGCATGGCACCGACTCTGGCGCGTCGAACTGGTTAAGAGGCCAGAAAAACCTGCTATCAAATTCATGGAGTGTGGAAAAAGCTGTCACGTGACTTCACATCAGGCCCGTGCCAGCATGTGATTGTGAAATGTCTTGGGTCCGGCGGCTCATCTAGCCAATGATAGGGACCTGATACGCGAACTCTCTGCAACTTCATCCCTTGAAAGTGCCAACGCGGGCACACGACTTGCTGAGGCTCAGGCTTTGGGACGTGTGTCTGAAGGTATCCTGCGGGGAAGCCTGAGTAGGCACGGGCACATCCCGCTTGCCGAATTGGCGGGCATAGGAATTCAAAGTCCAGGGCCGTAGTCAAAAGACCGGGCACATTGTACGTCTTCAAGCCATCTGGGTGCAGCGTCAAGCCTGCAATTCTCTGCGAAGAATGATCAGTACGTAATCTCCAAGTCACGACCCGCGTCGCATGAAGTACAGCAGCTGATGTATTCCGAACGCTTTTATCCTCGTTTACCTCTGGCAAAACAAGGTTGCGCCGAACACTTCTTTTAGCCAAGTGGCATGAGCCCACCCCGAACTCGACTCCCCACATGGAGCTGTACCTGCGAAGGTCCAGCGCAGGCTTCAATTCTCACAATATTACTCAAACTTACGACAGTATCACTACCATATTGCTTTCAAATCTTTATATGACACATATATGTATATCTCTAAAGCAACCCCTTTTCTGCAGCTGCCTTGCTGAGGCAAAGGCATGCCCAGACCAATGTCCACGGGCTTTGGCTCTCCCGCTTTGATAGGCAGAAGTACATTTGCCGCATCAACGGTGATGCACCTGTCATACTGTTGACTATATGGGTGGTTGTCAAAATTATGGCCCCTTTTTTGGATCCTATTATAATACGGCACCTAATATTTAGGGTACCCAAAAAGGGATCACAATTTTGACAACCACCCATATATAGGGCTACATAGGGTTAACTTTGAAGCGGATATAGGGGTTATTTGGGGTTGTACAGGGCTATTTAGGGTTGCATTGGGTTATATAGGGCGTAGTCTCATCATGACACAGGACATTACCCCCCAATAATGGAGAATTCAATGGAAAATAAAATTTCAAAATGAAATGGAAACTGGCGATGTATGGGAGCTCATATAGTGTTGACATTAAACATCCTACATGACCTTAGTATTCCATAGCACCACATTTAAGGTGTTCCCAAGGTATAAGGTGCTTACGGTCATGCAGGATTCTTGGCATCCACGGTAGTTAGGCTGGCCAAAATCTTGCAGAATCCTACTGGAAAACAATTAGTTCACCACATGTAGGAGTTTCTCATATCAGGACTGTTGAGGAGGGACAGCCCATTCTGAGCAGAAAGCTCATTGCGGACTTGAATTTATGGACAGGCATCGGTTAGGGAACCTTAAAAGTACACTCTGAATGGGGGATTCCATCTGCTTCAATACCGCTTTTTGATCCTTTGCGTATTGTTTCTGGCCTGGATCCATCGAACTTCAACCAGCATACCTGAAGGTCAAGGCAGCAAATTGCAGCCATTGAATCCATTGCGCTTCCATGCAAGCAGACAGAAATGCTCAGCCGGCGGCCAAACGCTCGTAGTCCAGGTCAGGAACCCACATCAGGTTGGCAAGGGTGGCTGCCGCCTCGAGGAACCACAAGTCAGGGTGCAAAAACGCAAGAATATTGCTGAGTTCCACACCTCCCGTGCTTCTGCCCAGAACCCAGTGCAAATACATCCCAGGAGCGGCTCCAGCGCATGGTTGAAGAGCAACCTACAACGCGCGCTTGTGAGGCTACAAGTGGCCCAAAACTCTTAGGTCACAAGGCCCACGCTTCTTGAACTTCGGCTCCAGTGCCAGGCGACTGAAAAGCGAGAGGACCAAGACCTAAGCTCGAAGCTATGTCTGGACGGGTCTCTAGCATCAAAGGCTTCCTTCACAAAGGACCCCGCGCACTCGTAGGGAGCACAGTACACCATTGTTTCCATGCCTATTCACGAGGCAGAATGCAAGGTGGGCTCAGAAGCCACAAATGGGAGGCGGGCTGGTAAGAGTTCGCTTCTCCTGGGCACCTGGGCGTAGCCGGCATACTTTGCCCCTCTGCGAAGAAATCTTTTTTCTAAGGCTGTCGCGCATGAAACACACTTTGAGCCGGTCCGCTACAGTCATTTTCACTCCTCCGCCTCAGAATTCAGGCAGGGCTACTCAAGCAAACGGATCTTGCACTTCCACAGGCCCAGACGCTCTGCAGCCTCCACGTCCGCGGCGGTCCGGAGGTCACCAGCCTCGAGTTCCCCGCAATCGCAAGTCCATGGAGCTGATCAAAAGGACACCTAAGCCAAAGCTAGCCAGTGTGCCTCACGCTCCTCTTCGTAGCAGGTGCTGCTGTTCACCTCTTCTCTTAAATCTACTTGCTGGCACAGGCGTGGGTAAGCAAGTAGTGCACCTGCCACCAGTCCAGGATGCTGTGCAAGGTGGTTTCTACTTGGCTCGGATGCTTCTGGAACTTCTGCTCCTGCAGCCCCAATCCACAACAGGTTGCGAAAGCCCTGAATGGAAGGAGCTCCTGAAAGATGTTGAGAAGTAGGGATGCGATCGTCTTGCAGTGCTCATCCTTCCGCTTTACCCAACCTTCTAACCTCGTGCAAAGCATGGCTTGACATGTTCGTTTGACAATCCAGATTTGACTATTCAAGGGGATGCTGAGGACCGAAACTGTTCCTCGAACTCGCTACGCGGAGGGTAGACTTCATCAGGATCTGTTTCCTGGCTGCAGCACACAGCTGAGAACTGGGATCAAGCTTCAAATGTGCAAGTTTCACAATAATTGTCCATGCCTTGGCGACCCAGCCTGGCAAGGACGCTTGAAGGCTACAAGGATCACTTTACATCTACTGCAGATGGACTCGTACTTTCTGCACTTCAGCCAAGTGACCCAAGCGATGCGCGGGATGCACTGCCACTTGAGACATTATTCGCCTCGCAGCTGACGCAGCTTTGAATCTGTGTCGGCAACCACACGAGGAATGGATATACGAAAACAGCGTGGTTCAGAAGGTCTGAGGAAGGCACAAGACTGCCAGCTCGATCTTGCGGTGATCTCTTGAGGCATTCCGTTCCTAGGCAGGCAACTACAAGCAGATCAGTGGCCATGACGAAAGAGCGTTGACTGATGTTGCTTGATTGCACACATGCCTAAGGCTTGGGCCCGATATTTACGGACGAGCCTGATGAAGCAGTTAGAGTCGAAATGAAATTGACAGCATGAAGGAAGCTGGCCTGTTCAGCTTGCCCCAGATGTTGAAGCTTGCAAGCAGTTGCTGCATATCTCGATTGAAGGAGAGGATGGAAACCTCCGCTATGTTGACGCGCACAGCCTACGTCTTTGGGTAAGCTGGTAGATTAGGTTCATGGCCCCGTCCAGCAGCAGCCGCATCAGGCCTGAGCGGTGACTTGGAGTCCGCCACTGTGCCGTGCTGCTTGCTCGTGGTACTTTGTTCTTGCAGGAAGGTCCAGGCAGTTGGGGCTAAAGTCTAAACCCCACGAAGTCTGAGGAATGAGGAAAGCACTGTCGGGGAACTTTCCGAGAATGGCCAGGTCAAGGAAGCCAAGCCTGATTACTCGGCTAGTACAAGCAGTCGCCTTTCGAGGACTTGTCTAAGTCCACCGCAGCTGCTCTCCGAAGAAAGATATGAGCTCGTGGCCTCAGACGGAGTGCTTATGGAAAAGTCCGCAAAAACAACAACGTCAAAAACTGCGGGCAGGACATTCCTGCGCCTGCTCCTGGTCCAGGAGATGGCGCATGGTGCCCAGGAGGACCTGAGAGAATCTCAAAACATCTTCAAGTCCTTCACCTTCCTATACCTTCCTTAACAGTCCTTCATGGAACCTAAATCCTAATTAGTAGTTTCCATGTTATTTTCCATTATCCCAATATAGACCCGATAAAATCCAAATATTGCTCGAATATAAACCCAATATAATCCTAATATTGCCCCAATACAACCCGCAATATGTCCCAATAGCACCCTAAAACCCTAAACCCTAAACCCTAAAAACCCTAAACCCTAAAAACCCTAAACCCAATAGAACCCTAATATTACCCCAAATATGACCCTCAAAGCCCAGGCCTGCAGCAGCACCGGCTCTCGCAGCTCCACGGCAAGGTAAAGATCCTCTGAGGCTCTTCCACCACAGGGGTTTGGGGTTTAGGGTTTAGGATTTAGGGTTTAGGGTTTAGGGTTATATTGGAGTTATATAGGGAATTATGGAAAATATAATGGAAACTACTGTAATATATTGGGGTTATATAGGGATCATGGAAAAGAAAATGGAAACCACAGGAATTATGGGGAGTATGTAGGGGTTATTATATAGGCACTATAGGGTATATAGAGGTTTTATAGGGATTAAGGATGTGTGTGTGTGTGTATATATATATATGGGTTATATGGGGACAATGGAAAGGAAAATGGAAACTACTCTATAGTATATTGGGGGAATATTGGGATAATGGACAATAAAATGGAAACTACTACAATGGGTTATATAGGGGTTATACTGGGAATATCCCGCTCATTGGCTCAAGGCTCAAAGTGCCTTCAAACCGAAATCGCGGAGGCGCCACCGAAGGCTCCACTGCGGCAGTAAAACCTTGGAACACCCACATGAGCCATTGTCTAAACTGCTAGTATGCCTCTTAATAATCATAGTAGTACCCTAAATTATCATAATCCCCTATATAAGCCCCTTTAAGGCGTTTACACTATGGCTCACATCATCTCGACAAGTCTGTAAGTGCGACAGCATGTACTGGTATTGCAGTTCTGTCAACAACCCTGACTCCTGACATATACCCGCGCAGGACCCTTCCTTCAAGTCGTCGATTTGCAGTCCGCTCGCTGCTTACAAAGCCTGTTGCTGCGCCTGAGGAACCAACCCAGAGGAGGCAGTTCATGTAGCAGAGCCTCATCCTCAGATTGACAGCATCTGTCACTGTACCACGCATGCAAGCAGCTAACCCTGGGCACGAAGCTCGGCATACTCCACCTTGTGACCATATTCTTCTGAACCGAACCTGACCAGTTGACATTCGCTTCGCAACGCATCATACGCGAGTCCCTGGGTGCGCGGCTCAATAGCAACCGACTTGTCCTGAAAAATCAGAAGTGATGGAAGGTCTCAAGCCACGGCTTGCTGCAGCCAGCAGGATCGAAACCCACCTCGTGCAGCATAGCATGGACAGTAAGTGCTGACAGGTCACTATGTCATCAACAAGGAAGTCTTCCAAACCTTGCTGTCAGACAGAGTGGAACTGATGTACTCTCCTCTGCCGGCCAGCGCAAGACGAAGGAGCTTCTTCAGTCTAAGCGTCCGTCCGTTTCAAAGCCCTCACAATAGGTGCCATTTTCGGTTTCTTTGGGCTCTAGATTTTAGGCAGATGGTCGTTTGGCTGTAGATTGGGAACCTTGCTTATGGACGATACCCACCAGCCCCTAAGGACACGACCGCTGCCGCTTCCGGCTCTGGCAGCAGCCACCAGTCGCTGGTGCCTCGGCAGATGCCCGTGAAACAATGCCTCTCACCCTTCATCCCACAAGGTAAAATCAGGGTCTCCCAATATGGGCCACCAACGCCAGGGGCATACGGGCACTGCGGGACATTCAGGTAATATGGCGGCAGAGAACGAGGATTTCACAGCTGGTTCGACTAGCTCTGGCAACCGAGGATGCCGCAAATCCACAGACTGCTTCCACGTAGCCACCAAGGAAAACAGCAAGGTATCTAGGCCTCGCCAGAGTCAGCCTGTTCTATTGCCCCTGGCGCTGCTTGCAGAACCATGGGTTGTGTGGGCATTAGGCGCCAAACCTTCCAGCCCACCGACGCCAGGAGCGGATTCCATCAGGGTCTCAAACAGATCCTGCAGCCAGCATTCCACTTAATGATTCCAAATCCTCTGCGGCAACGCAAATGCAGCCCAGCTGCAGGAGACTTGCGACAGACCCAGTAGAAGAGCCGGGATAGCTCAGAAACCAAGCGCAAGTTGTCTGACCTTGCAGGCACGTCTTGCTTTGCAGGTGGCTCCTCCAGACCTTGCAGTCCATGCTTGGCTGAGGACATGCTTGCAAAGATGGCCCCGATGGTGCGAAGGTCCACCTGAACGGCGTGGTCGTACTTTATCATCCTGTCACGTCAGAGCAGGTTGCTGCCGATGGCGGACGTCATGAAATGGGATAAAGTTCTGTTTGTAAGAAGTACCTTGCTGCATTGCATCAAAACATCTTTGATGCAGAGACATGAAAGCAGGCTAGCTCCGCGTGCCCATGGTGTGGGCGCAGTGTGCCATCGCAGAGATGTCTCGTGCCTCCAGATCACTCAAACTGGTGCTAATGATTCAACTTCTCCGAACCCTCCGATTTTCAGCACAGCTGAGCGCGCGACCCACTGCTGCATCCGGTCAAAGCTGCTCGCATCGTTCGGGCGCAGATAGTTTGTGGACTTGAAAAATGACTCCAGGATGTCACCCACGGAACCTCCAAGCAATCAAACAAAAACTTGAGAGACCAAGTACTTGCTGCACGCCAACATGCTGTTCACTGTGTGGATGTAGCCAAGCCGCCGCCAAGGAAGACCGGCAAGTGTTGCGGGTCTGCAGAGATCTTGACCTTTGCAAGTCCTAAAAGCTAAAAGTAGGCAGCCTCCAATCTGTCCATCCCATACTAGCTAGCCATGTAGGGCAACCCCAACTGGCAACTGGAGAAAGCATGCCAAGAAACAAGACCACCTACTGTAGGAAGAGTATTTTGGGGATGGATCGTTGGAAGAGAGTGCCCCATACTCTCTGCAAAGCCGAGACAGCAAAGAAACTCAAGACCCCTTTCCCACGCGCACTTGCTCATGCAGCCAAGCAGCAAAGGTGTGCGTAACAATCTCAACTGCTGCAGGAACCTGCTAGCTGGCTTGGCCAACTTAAACGCTGATGGCTCAAGCCCACACTCTACCAGTTCCGCTTGACTTTCGCGAGAACTGCCCCATACTCTGGCCAGAAAAGCAAGAAAGGTGAATTTGGCCTGATTCAGCGCGATGCAGAGAAAGTTGAGAACGCTGGTTGAGCACAATGATGGCATGAACCTTCCGCGCCAAATGCTGTTGATGTCTGTATGAGATGAGCAGTTCATCAATGCTCAGCCATCATTGAACACCCATTGAAAGCTACTTTACATCGCCAGCAAGAATGCAAGCAAACCTGTACAATGCCATTACAGGAAATGCTTTTCACTCTCCCCACTTCAACTCTCGGTTGGCTTGGGTCCGCACTCGGGATAGTCTGCCATCTCCAGGATGGTCTCCTTTTACAAAGGCAACTAATTATCGGATCAACAATCCCAGTTGTGCGAGCAGACCGCTGCCGCTCGGCAACTCAACCGCACCCTGACCCACCAATACACATTAATCCCACACATCATTCCGGGTCTGCGGCTGCAGCGAGGAGCTGAAAGCGGAACTCCTCGAGGAATGCTGCACAGCCACTTCGTCGAGGGCACCCCACAGTTGCAGCCGCGGCAACAATGTCCTCTGCGTTGGCGCCCTCGTGCAAACCTGCTTCAGCTTCTGAGCCCACAGAATCCATAGATCAAATGATCTGAAGGGTTCTGCGAATGAGCCTCCAGAGTGGTCTTCCTCCTCCTCCAGATCCTCTGCACCTCGTGGCAAGTAGCACTGTCTCACATCCGTTCCGAAAGGAGGGCAAGGGAAAAAAGTAAAGTCTGACAGACAACGCACGGATGCACTACGCAGGCAGCTGCCTTCTTTGGGCATGGTGAGGAGCATCATGGAACCTTTGAACATGAACCAGCAAACCGAAAGTGATGCCCTCTGGAAGCTCTGCGCATTGAAATTCACCCTCCATCTGGCCTACGAAGTCGAGCTGGACGAGTTTTTCTCGAGCCTCTCTGGCTTCTAGCTTCACATTTCTGATAGCTTGTCGCTGGCGCCTGCACGTTGTGGAAGAAGGTCCGACTCACCCGAACCTTGTTAAGTTCCATGTTCAGTTGGCTGGCGGTGCCTGGAATTCGGTGTGATGGCTTCACGGTGCCGAGGCAAGAACACCCAACTCTCGCCACGGTGTCACTGAGTGACGAAAGGCCTCAACTCAAAAAATTGTTTCTCCTTGCTTTCTGCGACTGACATCTGACTCCGAAATGGCACGCAAGGATAATTATACATGAAGGAGAGTAAAGGAGTGCGCTGCAAGGTATGACACCCCAGTGCACCACAGAACCAGAAACACTCATGACACCAAAAGCATTTCCTTCCTCAACAGCAGAGTAACAGGTTTTGGCCCGGGGTTTTCATGTGGGCGAATCTCAGCCGGTTTCTGAGGATGCATGCACATACAACTGCAGTCAGGACACATATCTGAGGTGCTTGATGCAGTTCTCCGCCATCAAGTTGTCGTCCTTGGTGTTGCGCTAAACTTTCTGACATGCACAGTCGCATGCTCCAATCTTCTTAAATCCTAGAGTCAAAGGCGGGATGGTTCTCGGTGCGCACAGGGCTGATGAAATCCCACAGGGCCCGAAACTTCTTGAGGTCCTGAGCTGGTTGGGCTGTTTTTCCATCAGCACCATTTGCTACACTGGGACATGCTCAGGAAAGCACGTTTTCCCGGCATGCAGCACCAAGAGCAGTGTTAAACTCACTGTAGGTCATCTTGACCTCGAGCAGACTTAACTTTCTCTGAACCAGTTTGTGTGAAGTCTATATACTCCTTCATACCCCTATATACAAAAGTACAGCAGACTAGGCAACTGAGGAGGTGGCGACATCTTCTGGGTTTAGGCCCAATTCCTCCTCCGCCGGCTCCGCCTCCACATCCTCCTCCTCCTTCTGCTCCACAGACTCGGTGCCACCCATGCCTCCGAAAGGCAGAGCCGGCTAGACGCCTACTTTGCCCAACCCAGACTGCCCTCGGCCTCAAACCAGGCAAAGGCCGATCAACAATCACATCTCATCGCACAGGCATGAAAGCAAACATGACACCTTCATAGCTTGACTCATTAAAAAAATGCTCGGCTTTTGTTTCGAAGAGGGTTTCTGCGTGACAGCTGTGCTGCTACATTGTCCATTTGGAGAACGTTTTCGTATCGCATAATCCGGCTGCCTTGCCCTGGAGCCCGATAGTAGCACAACGGAGCATCAGGAGGCTGCAATGGTTTTTGGAACCGAAGGCAGCTAAACTAAGCCAAGCCGTATGTTAAAGGTGCCACTGTCACGCTTCTGCCCATTTTCTACGACGAAAGCGGCGCTCGCACTGGCGCTGCTTCTAAGCTTGGGGGAGACGGTGTTCCAGGTAGCCGGAGTGCCGTTGTAGGCCTACACTGTCTTGACGGAGCTGCTCCGGGCTTGGAAACGATTCTGGCTCTGGTCGAGCGAGGGCTCATCCAGGCATCATCTGGCCACCGCGTCAACAACCTCCACCTCCTCGGGCTCCTGGGGCGAGACATTGCGTCCTAAATGCCACAAATAGACAGCTGCGGCTTTTGTTCACAGGCACCAAGGCAGGCGCGGGCAGGGGCTGTGCACCAGCCAGCAACGGCTCCGCCAAGCCAAGTTGCTTGGCTGCCCACGCAGCACTGCGTGCAGTTGCTCTGGAGGGGTTCTTGTCGCGTACCTCCGTAATCTCCAGCCATCTTCACAAGCCAGGACAGGAAGGCTTCGCAGCACCTTCATCTCATCGTAGAGCTCAAGGACTGCCTCGTGGAACTGGCCTTGGGCTCGCTTGCACATGTATCTATGAAGAAGCCAAAGAAAGCCTATCAAGAGTCTGGCACTTCGCGCAGGCCCTCACCGCGGTCTCGAATCCCACCCTGAAAGATTAACTTAGGATTTTGGAGCCTGCACAATCTGCACAGGTGCAGAAGCCACACGGTGCCTGTCTGGGTCGATGCCCTGGGTGCGCATCTCATCCCAAAGATGCCTCGAAAAAGCCACACGAATCAACTGAAAGGGGAAGGCTGGGGGGAGCGGGAGGGGGGCACAGAAAAAATTACAAGGCCACGGCAAAGCTCTGTCAGGCTGGTCGGCTTTCTGGCAAAGTCACTGCATCAAAAGACTCTTGGACAACTCTGCTCGGGGCAGTGAAACGAAGTCACCCACAAACCTCGAGAGCAAACATCAGCCGGCCGTAGGTCATCGCTGAAGGCTGCACGCCTGGGAGCTTCGTGGGACCGTTGGACAACCTCTCACTTCTTCCCTGGCCTTCCGTCTTCATGACCTCCAGTTGCTTGCCGGCCTTCCTTACGCACAGGGGCATTCATCTGGGCAATGATCTCAGCGGCGAAGCGAGCTCCGGTAAGCCGAGCAACTCTAACTCTTCGGCCGTGATCATCGAGGTGATGGCCACAGTGTGAGTACAGACGTCCAGCTCGTACCTAGTGTCTGAACCATTTGCGGAATAGCAGAGGATTTGATCAAAATAGCCAGAAATGCACCGACACATGTCAAGGCCACAGACCCATCCGCTCGCATCTCATCCATCATCTCGAGAACGAGTTCCCACTTCCTAGCTGGCTGACTAAACAGTGGCTTTCCTGCTGATCAACAGTCCAGCAACCACCCCACCCATCCCGCATCTCTGAGTACCCGACCCGGGGTACTGCAAGGCACTCATGGCTGTGTTCATGAACTTCAGGGTTGGCCTTGATATCAATCAGAAGCCAGACTGACTGCCACTGCTGCAACTCTCTGCAACACACTATCCTGCCTGATCTTTTCATCCCGGAGCTTCTGGATGACGCCAATGGCCTAGAGTTCCAGGTCTCACATCTCATGCCATGCGGGCCCCGCGGGTACAGTACCTCCTCCCATTCGTTTCGCTTCCTATGAACCATCATCTCCTGCGGCGTAGGCTCATGCCAGCTGCTTCCCAGGGGTTTTGCAATAAAGGAATAAAGGCATGCCTCCGCGTACTTCTTCAGCTGCTTATTCTGGAATTCTTCGTCCACACGAGCAGCTCTCGCTAGCCTCAGCAAAAAAATGCCCACAAACCTCTTCCTTGAACTGCGAACCTGCTAAGCATTAGACTGCCCATTTGCTTCAAGCAGAAGCACCATTTTCTCATACATGAACGGCTCCTGCACATGATTGACATCTCCGTCTGGCTTGAGAATGGTAAAACTCGGATCACGAAGAAAGCAGCTCCAGTATCACTCTGTTCTTCTTCATCTGCTCGAAGAGGTCGTATGCCTGCCCAAACTCAGGATTCAGCACCCATCCTGTGATCTGTCTGTACCGTGAGCAGAACCTGATCAGGATCTCCGTTCTCTCCAGCGGCCAGAATGGCATTCCAGTAGGCAGATCGAAACCTGCATGAGCAATGTTCAAGACATGCTGCCTCCAGAAAGTTAGAAGACCCACCTTTCACCCTGCACTCTATATCCCTTCTCGGACATTTCCTGCAACAAGCTGATGACCTCAGCACAACACTATGCAAGACTGAAAGCAGGGATTGCGATATGCACGGCAAGGACTTTGGGAGGCAGGCTCTTCTCCAGCTTTTCTTGTACTCGCAAGTGGATATAGCCTGATCTTGGCCATCTTCGGCAGAAACTCAGAATCAGCATCTCGAAGCCACAAGGGCTCTTGGGACCAGACATGCAGATACATGTTTGCATCCTCAGTGCAACTTCAGCCACTAAGCAGCAAATAGCTAACAGCATGCGCAGTCACTCCGTTCATTTTAGCATCTGAAGGATGTTTGCCAACCATGACCGTTGCTCTTACACTGAGCTCACGGCCACCCTCAGTTTGGCCTTCTGCCTGAAAAATGCCAACTCCAGGCGATGCCATCAGAACTCCGCTCAGACAGTCAAGTCACAGATCCAGCAGCAGCTGCAAGGCGTAGTCCTGGCATGCGACCCTGTGGGGGTGTGTCAAAATTAGGGTACCTTTTTGGGGGTCCCCAAAATAAGGATTATAGCATATTTGGGTCTATATTGGGGTCCCCCTAGGAAGGGAAACTACCTTTCTACAGACATGGAACGATTGCACACCTACAGCCCGACCTCATAAGAGCTGATTCCCACGCCAGGCTCGGCGCCAGATGCCCTGGAAGAAGATTGCTTTGGCTTGATGCTTCAGAAAATCCCAGATATCCCAGAAACTGCTAGCTTTCAAAGCTGGGTTCCAACCAAAGATACTGTAATACTAGATACACCACAAAGAAGCCGCTAAACCTTTGGGAATAGCCCATATGGTCCGTTGTGAGCCTTTTGGGGGCAACCTGAAACAAGGACGTCATTTTGGCAGCTTGTGGTGTGGCCGCGATCTGGGCTTCTGACGCTGCCAACTGGCACGCGCGGAGAGCTTGCCTGTAGATCCCCATCTCCATCACAACCTCAGGTCTTGAAGGAGAACACTTTAAACAAAAGTATTGGAAGAAAGTACTCACAAGAGAGATATCATGATAGTGGTAAACATACTGACCATGATAACATCGCAACAGTACTTGCAGCAAAAAGTAATTTGGGGACCATCCCATTGCGAGAACATGTGTCCTGCTGAAACCCCAAGGTTGCTGGGACCGGGACTGGCAATTCAGAGGCATTCTTGCTCCAGTTTTGCCTTGCCAGAAGCTTGCTCATTTAACCACCACACTATCAGCAGCACCTGGCCCAAATCCCTAAACCCTAAACCCTAATCTGTAGAATACCGGCCTGCGTTGGACTGCCGCCTCAAAGAATTGCAGCGCTCGATCCTTGGGCAGCTGGATCTGGAAGATGGAGAGAGGTTGCTGAAAATGAGCCATCATGAATATTTCCCAGATAGTTAATGGACACGGCCTCCGATTCGGAATTACAATAGGGACCATATACTGTTGCGTAACTACCAAAAGCACCCATGTGTCCACCCGTAATGGTATCTTGGTAACTCTATATTTTGATTCTAGCTCAAATGTTGCCAGGCCACCCGCATTGTTGCTAGAGAGCTCTGTAAACACACGCTACCTCAGCTGTGCCCCGAACGGGGTCGTTCCCTGCCATGGCGATGCGCATGAGCGCCTCGTCAACCTTGTAGTGTGTCCTTAGACACCGCACGAGTCAGCTCGAAATTTGCTGACAAAGTCGCCAAGGGCATGGCTTAATGCCACGGTTCTTCATCCGCTGGAAAAGGTACAGGCCCTTTTCAATCTCGCCAGCACCTTTCTACAGTGTCATTAAAGAGGTAGTCACTATGCTACTAGTTACTATTACTAGTACAACAGCTATTACTATTACTTTTACAATCAGTACTCTTCTTTCTTCTAAAACTACTTTTATGACCATTACTGCTACCGCCAATCTTACTAGTGTTTAATACTGATACTAGTACTACTCTTAATACTAGTACCGCTATAACTATGCTTACTACTATCACGCTTCGTATTGCTACTAAATGTTTTATTACATCTGCTACTATGACGATTACTATGACTATTACTGTTTATGGCTGTTGTTGCTGAACTTGGTAGCATCGCCCTTACTAGTATTGCTGAGTATCACGATTAGGAGTACTACTACTTTTGCTAGTCGTAGAAGCATGACCTTTGTCACCAGCATGCTTATCTTGGTTGTTATGATGATTGCCGTTGCTCTAACAATTGCTATTGCTGGTAGTATTATTTCTACTCTTGCTGCTCTTACTACTGTGATTCTTAGGTTTATTATTGCTCGTGCTGTGGGTTTTACCACTCTTGACCTGCATGATCCTAGGTGTACTGTAACCCCACGATTCCTAGGGATTGAGGTTACAGGGTCATGCAGGATTCTGTCCGTCAACTGTAATGTTCTTACATGCCGAAAACAGAACCGAAAGCTGAGGATCTCGACGCTCGGCTGCTTGCATTCCCCACAGGAACGTCGTCAAGTTTGGCTCGAGCTTAGGTGGCAGGAGGTGTATGGAATAGAGAGAGAGAGGGAGGGAGATGAACGCTGCTTCTTTAGATAGGTACTGCAATTCATTATATTTCCTTGAACATCCTTTTGCACTTTCATCTGATTACATATTTTGTGCATATGTATACATTCCAGTGCCGTAAGTAAATAGCATAGTGGTGAAGCAAATGGAAAATTATTCCATATCGGGCGCGTAGTTCAATTTTTTGAGAATCTGGTTGTACCCTGGATTTGCTGTGTGGCTGTGCTGTGATGTGTAGTTGACACATTGCTGGCCGTTGTGGGGACCCAAAATCTCAAGCAGAATGATGACAGCCACCTCATGCCCCACGTTTGCAAAGGCAGGAGAGTAGACAGTGGAAAGTTAAGGCACATTCAGGTATCTGACAGACACACCCAATTCAGACCCTGTGCATTTCAAGTTAGCAAATCTGAGGTGCTCACACCTGCCTTGACCATCTGGTCCTCGGCATCGCGACTTTGTGATCTAGATGGTAGCTTCCCTGAAACTATAGTCCTGACTATACGGACCTCCCAAAAAGGTACCCCTAATGTATACGCCAAGCTTGCAGGAACGTGGGAGCAACACTTCCTAAAAAGTTGTCAGTCAAGGGTCGATTGTCTGAAGGATGCGGTCGAACTCCCCGCCATAGCCTCGCATCTTTTGCGACTACGTGGAAGGAACTCCGGCAAATCCTTTCTGGGCCACCAGCCGTATGCCAGAATCAGGAGATTGAAGATCTGCGTAAGAGAGCGAAGCGGATCCCAAACAGAGTTCACAGCAAAGCAACAAAATCCTCTGTATGTCAAATGCACTTGCCTGTCTGTCAGGCATAATGCTTCGAGCCAGCATTTCCTCAAAGAGCTCTAGCCTGGGTGACATGTCACATGAGCTCCGAGCTTTGCTGTATTGTCAAACACCACTTTGCAACGGGTACCTAATGCAACGTGAGAGCCGAACGATTTGACCCAATCCCCAGCCTGCACATGCGTGGGCTGAAGGAGGATTCCAAGTGCAGGCTCATGGGCCTTCCCCAGCTCGTACATCAGGATGGCAAAGATCTCTCGCCTATTCACCAGTGTTGCCCAACGGAACTTACAAGATCGGTAGCGACCACAAGGGCCAGCAACAAGGCATTGTTCAACAAGAAATAACCGCGTGGGAATCAGCTTGGACACTGCGCAGCTTCGCAGGTAGCCGAGGAGGGGACGTGGGCTCATAGCCATCCGCCTGCATGTCCTCTGAATCTGAACTTCTGTGAATCATCTGGAGAGCAACACAAATTGGCTTTCTGCATTGTCCTGGAAAAGCTGCAGAGCACCTTCCATTTCGCTTCGCCTTGGATCCCGTTGCGGATCGCGCCTCTTTGTCATTCTGGCGTACACGTTGCTGAGCGTGGCTCTTGGAGTATGCCTCTATGCCAAGAGTGTAGCCTCACGGGCTGCACAGGATACCAACAGTCACAAAAGCCTCTCGAAGCTTTGCCTGGTTCTGAGGCTTGAGCATTGAGAGCTCATGGGGATGCAGTGCTCTGACATCTCCTGGTGAATGCCGAAATGAGGCAAGCATCATGCCTTCACAGGGGGTCCCACCTCAAACAGCTTTGTCGTCTTCTCAAAGCGCCTGCAAATGCAGCGTGTCCATCACCGATAATTTGAGGCCATTGCACCCAACCAGCAAGAAGAAGAAAGCTGAATGAAGAACTCTGACAGAGTGAAGATATTTCTCCCTACTGCGCTCTCCAGCACATGTCGCTGCCTCGTTCTGGAGAGGGCTTGCATGACCTGAGAGGTACAAACAATGCACAGACGCAAACATTACAATGCAATTTCCTCCTTCCAGCGCAGCCAAGGAGCTGGAGCATAGTGTCCTTGCAAAGCCAGAACTATACTAGCAGCAGGATCTCTTTGCAAGTCTTTAGAATCCGAGCGGCTGTGGTCTGGCATGAAGCCATTATGCCACATGCATGCCAGGATCACTTGTGCCTGAGCTTCATAGGTAGAGAAATTAGCAAATATAGTAGTTTCCATTTTCTTTTCCATTATCCCAATATTGCTCCAATATACTATAGTAGTTTCCATTTTCTTTCCCATTATCCCAATATAACCCCAATATTGCAGAATACCTCTGGTTAGGCTAAGGCTTTGGTTTCAGGGGTTCAGCTGGGAACCCGACATCCTTCCAGCCGTACGGCTTCTTGCAGATGGTGATAAGCCTGCCCAAAACACAAGAGCAGTCATTTGGGGTTTCCTAAAATTTGGGGTGCTTTTTCTTGGGGTGTCCTCATAGCATGGATTCTAGTATTTTGGGGTCTATACTGGGGTCCCCTTATTTTGGAAACTACCATTTGGGCCATCTGGGCTGCCACAGACGGGGAAGCCAATAATGCAGCATAGCAACGCATCTTCGTATTCCTCTTTGGTGGTCAGGACATCTCCGCGCCTCATGCAGCAATAGTGCTTTCACAACGAAATCCTAAGATATGGGTGGTTGTCAAAATTATGGACCATTTTTGGGTGCCCTGAATATTAGGTTTTTGGACCATAATTTTGACAACTACCCATTTGCTTTTCTCAGCAAACCCCCACACGCTTTGGGGTCCTCAGGGCCGAGATGACATCCTTCCACTCGTCTTTGTCTGGTGGCCTCGAGTCCAAGACCTTAGCCAGACAGCGTGAGGCCTCTCAAAATGACTCATCTTGTTCCTAATAGGAACCCTCATAATCCCCTTCTAACCGGCATACCCCATAAGGCGCCCAAGCGCATCATTTCTGAGGCAACTCTAGGCCAGCTGTGAGCAGCTAAGCCCATGGCTCTCCACACTTTCCTTGGAAACAGGGACTGGGAGTCTGTGACAACGACAGTTGATTTGGGTTCAGGGAGGTTATTCTAAGCTTCTCATGTTTTGGGGGTCCCTGTTGGTGGAGGGGTATCAAGGCTTTCCCTGACCTTCTTTCCTAGGCCATCTTGCAGCTCAAGGGCTCTTTGCTGACCTTCGTGGCCCAGTGCTGCCAGTCTGATTCCTAAGCTTCAACGTCACCTTCTAACGCAAATCTGCACAACACCGTGTCCCTCATCTGGTCCGACAAGTGGCATCAGTCGCTTTGGCCTGTGGACCTCGGTACTTCAGCTGCAAAAGATGAGAGATGCAAAATCTGCGAAACGAGCCTGGCTGCCGCAATTGAGCCTCGTCGCCTAGACTGACAACTGAATCCAAGTGCAGCACAGAAAGTTCCCGGACAGCCTTCTAGTTCATCTAGATCGTCATCGGCTTCGTATTCATAGTCCTCGTCCTCATCGTCGTCTCCTTGAAACAGAACTTGCTCAAGTCAGCAGCTAGAACATTTTCTGCAAACCGGGCTAAGCAGCGGTCCCCAGTCAGCCAACTCTCTCTCTAGCTCCAGGGCCTCATCCTCTTGTACCTCAATGCTGCCCCAGCCAGGTCCAGACTTTCAAGAACACCAGACACCATGCCTTCGTTGGTTGCAGAGAGGCCCTTCAGAAAATTGGACATCATGACTATATTGGGGTTATATTGGGGTTGTATTGGGGTTATATGGGGTTATATAGGGGTTATATTGGGTAATATTGGGAGAATGGAAAAGAAAATGGAAACTAGCTGCGGGACTGTCAAATTCTCGGGTGGCCTTGCTCGAAGGATGCTGGCACGTCGGCCTTTCACAGAGCACTCGTCTGCAAGCTCATTGTGGTTGCCCGCAAGTCACCCGAATGCGTCCTCACACCCTCTTGTGAGCTATTTGGTAGTTTCCCAAAATACGGGGACCCCAATAAAGACCCTAATATACTATAATCCTTGCTATGGGGACCCCAAAGAAGGTACCCCTAATTTTGGGAAACCCCCATTTGGCCTTTTTTCAGCGAAGACAATGTTGGCGCGTTCCCATCACTCCATCGCCCTCTTATCGCAAGTAGACATCCTATATAACCTTTATAGAACCCATATAATCCCTATATAACACATTATAGTAGTTTCCATGTTCTTTTCCATTATGCCTATATAACCCTGAAATTTGAATCCTAGACCCCAAATCCTCAACCGTACCGCAGTGTCAAGTGAATCTCTCCCCCCTCCTGTGCGCTGGCAGGCAACCAGACCAGCTGCGGCACCTGCATTTGAGCACTGCCAAAATTGGAACATCCCACTGTTCAAAGGGTGAATGGTTTAGGGTTTAGGGTACAGGCTAGGGTACAGGGTTTAAAAGGGTTTAGGATCTAGGGTATAGGGTTGAGGCAGGATTTAGGGTGTAGGGTTTAGTGTACAGGGGTCAGGGTGTAGGGGTTTGGACCATATAAGCCGGACTTGTTTTTCTTTGTAAACCCTGGTTTGAGAGCTCTTGCCAGTCAGGAACAATTAGTGTGAGGCCAGAACAGGACCCCACTTTTGGGGACCCAGACTTTCCCAAAATTAGGCACACCTTTTTGGGGGGCCGCGTAATAAAGAATATAGCATTTTGTTGTCTATATTGGGATGCCTCTATTTTGGGAAAGTACCCCATAGTAGTTTGGTTCAATCGCAATGCGTCTGTATCTCCACATGGAGGAAGGACATTGTGACATTCAAAAACAAAATTCAGAAGCACAGCTCATCATCTGGGTTGTCATTACTACCTTCACGTAGTTATTTTTACAACACACCTGCTTTTGTTTTCAAGGCTATTTCTACAATGAATTGGAATGAGTGTTGGGATTAGAATCGTCCGCGCAAACTTTGCTGATCACCTGTGCTAAAGCCTGTATTGGCCCTGAATCTTCAGCGCTCAAACTCAAACCTGTGCGACATCATATTCAAGCCAGAAGGGTGACTGCTGTCAACTTTCCAATTGCTGTACGTACTGCTGTGGTTCTCACTGAATCTTACTGTCAAATGTCATTGCTCTTGTACTCTCATCCTCAACCTTCTCTGCGCTGCTCGTACAGCTCATATCTGAGTTCCTGTCATGATCGACATAGGAATTCTTTTACTGGTTTAAAACCTGACAGCATTTTTAGCTGGTACCTTATTGTCAGTGTTGCTGTTGAGATTCACACAGCCTACATTACTACCAGTGCTCAATGTTATGATTGCCACTTTTGGCAGTGCCCTTTCAAACCCATTTCCCGTCATATCCTGCCTACAAAAAAAGCCACAAAATCTTGCCGGTGATGCAAAGCATGGAATTGGCGATGCGAGTATCTTGTCTGAACCTTTCAAAAAAATTGATGATCATGCGAAACTGCTGCCTGCTGCAGAGGCCACAAAAATGGGCCTAAGCAGACTACTGGCAATGATGGCAATGCCTGCAAGAAGTTTAGCTTTACCATTCCTCTGAGCATCATGCAGTCCGTGCTGCTCCTGACCACACTGCTCCTGACCACGCTGGCAAACATTCGACCAGCCTGTCAAAAGGGGCCGAGACATCATCGCTACATCTTCCAGCTGCTCAGTGCCAACGGAACTGTCTACGCTAGACTAAGCTGTCTTCGGCAATAAGATTGCGTTGCTTTAAAATCTGGCTACCGTTGCCAAGCCTGTTCAATGCAAACGGCTGCTCAGCTTGTTCGCGACGCATGGGTACACTTAGGGCTTAGGGATCCGACTTCCAAAACGAATCTTCGTTATCCCTACAACAATGTCATCTTTCCTATGCAGCTCAGTGCAGTTTGCATTGTGGGCATGTTACATCTCCGCGCGCATTCAAACCATAAACACTCCACCATAGACATGATATGTATGCTGTATACATATGATATATCACAGATATTACATATTAATATGAACGCCGCAATTGTCCTTCTGAACCCCTAGAAGACCCTTATCATCTGCCTTGGCTTGACGTGGCTCTGTGGAGACCCACAAGACGTGCACAAGGGCCAACAAAACCTTGCAAACCGGTCCATGACAGGCCACTATCCTGACTACCGGACTTAGGGGAATAGAAGTTCCAAGGTTGACCGGTATCTCTCGGATTATGGGCTCCTTCCTGCATCGCTTGCAATGTCCAAAGTGGCGCAAACTATGATGTTCTTTGATGGAGCGAGGGAAAAAGATTGGGGTACGCTTGCGAATCTGCAGTGCTCCCAGAACAGTCCCCTGCGCTTCTGTGCTGCCCCGCGTCCTGCGACTAGAGTCCTGTGCGAGCGCTGATCACGAAGCGTAAAGCCATTATCGCTTTCAGGCAGCACCATCGGTACATTTGGGCAGTCTCTCACCTCTTGAGGGGCACCGCCATGTCATGGCTAGGAAACCCCAACTGTTCTGATGATCCCTATCGTGCGCAACCTCGGGGCGGGAATTTTGTAAAGAGCAGGCACATGCTGCCAGGCCTGAAACGAAGCACCTTACTAGTATTCGCACTATTACTGTCCCTAAAACAAGCGTTTTGTGTTTAACATAATTTTATGGGTTCAAATAGTACTCCTACTATCATTACTACTATTGAAATAAATTTACTAAGATCATTACTGGTACCATACAGGGTGTGTGTGTGTGTGTGCGTGACCCTGATTGAGATATTTGTCAGGCAACTTTGGATTCTACTGGCAACTCGTGCGCTTTGCTTGGGACGACCAAAAAGGGGAATCTGCTGACATTAGGATCTCTGAACATGGTAGACGCCCTCAATGCGTGTACCCACGCAAGGGGCTCACTTTTTCGCCCTAAACCCACAAAACACTGGAAAATCGGTACATTAGCTCCAAATGAGGCTCCCTAATTCACCCAAAGAAAACTGCAATTTCAGAGCCTCCCATCCTGGCTGGCTAACTGGGCAATGCACCAACTGAGGCCGCCGTGGCAGTTGCAGCAGCCAAGGCAGCTGAGCGGCTCCTCCATGGCAATTCAAACAAGAACATAGGGAGAACGCAAATAGTAATCTTTCGTAACAGTTGTACTAACTCTAGTACAACATGGTTTGCAACAAGAAGAACACAAAAGGAGCATCCACAAGAGTAATAATGCTAAAGAGTTGCAAGCAAGCTAACAAGAAGAGACATAGACGGCCAAGTAGTAAGAGGCAACTAATAACACAGCCAACACCGTAGCGAAGTTGGTTCACATCTAATTTCCATCAGCTGTGTTTACGATAATCTGCTCAATACGTGCCCGAGCCGCTAAGCCCTGACAAAGCAATAAACAGAGCCTGAACTTGAAATGCCTTTTTGTCGGTGGGCACGAGCTTGCGTTGCGCTTCAGGTGTCAGCTGACCCGAATCACAGCTTCGCTCATGGCCCTGTTCGAGCCCGTCAGCGGGCAAACTACCCCCTTTGACGGGAGCAAAGGCACCAAAATCAAGACTCTGATGCTGTATGCTTCAGTATCCAACTTGATTTGGTTCTGCTTTCCCAGTGATTCTGGTGCAGTTCAGCACTTGCCTTAGGCAAAGCTAAGCGACTGGACCGCCACCTCGATGTAGCTGCCAGCATTCGGAAAACGATACAAGTTCACATGTCAATCGATTGGCAGCACACGAAGGATGAGCCCCCTAAGTGTCGCAGCAAATTTGTGAAAAGAGTTCGCGCGGCACGATTTGTACGTGAAGCGCCTTTCCTGGAGAGAGACTGTAGCCCATTTCAAAGAGGAGAACCGCTGGACCAAGCAGGCTTTGAAACACGTTAGACTCAGTCAGTTGTTGCTCTTCGGGCTTCCCTCTCATTCCCGGTTGAAACCGTGAGAGACACTCAGCGTTTGCCTAGCCCCTCTCACCCTGGCAACTCGGAATGCACGTCCTCAAAAAGGATGCATGTTCTGGCGCCTGACTACCTGGCCAGAGATCTGCAAAGTCTGGTGGCCAACCCCTTCTTACTGTACAAGTTTCATCTTTCTACCGGTCATAATACAACTTACCTGCAGCGATGAGGACTATTTCTAGTAGCAGCATACACTTTCACAAGTGTGGTCAGGACTTCGCGCAGCTTACACCCTGCCTCATGGGGACAGAAATTGGTTCAGCCTCCACAGCTCGCAAAACGTAACCAGCAGAGAAATGACCAGAGGCTGTGGCCACACTGACTGAGGCATAAGCTGATGGCTTGAAGGGTACTGCCACAGGCTCAGCCTTTCATCATCGAGATTCATATGAAAGCGCTCAGGGCCACAATGCACACAAACCTGTCTGTTTCTGAGATGCTTTGCTTCCAAGCAACTGGAAACATTCGGGGTGCTGAGGGGATGGTCATGCTTGCTGGCACACCGCGAGGATAGAGGGTGCCGGCGCTCGGAGATCCCTCAGACGCTCTACACATCGACATGAACCGAAAAATGTTTCTACTTGATCTGCAACCACAGAATTCTTCATCGCAAACTGCATGCAACACCAATCCCTGCAACCGTGGCTCCATCAGAGTTGCCCCAAGCCGCATCGGTGCGTCCTGCCAGCTCTTTGTGGCATGGCATCACTTGATGTGTTTTCTCTTGGGCTTTAGGCTTTTTGTGGCTCTCTGCTCAGGAGCGGTTTCCCCGGACTCGCCTTCTAGCCTTAACCACCACAGCTCTCCCATCACTTGCACACGTAACTTTACCTGCTTTACCTGTAGAAAACTGGTCTGGGAGAGTGTTGATGGAAGTTCCCGCAAGCTCCTGTCGAGGAAGCTGGGCGGGCTGGTAGCGGACGTTGATGGGGCAGCTTACCTAGCAGATGCGAGGGCGTGTGTGGCAGCTGCTTAATTTTCATATCTAGGCCAGGATGCCATGCGGTTTGGAGGAGGAGACAGTGCCCCCGCGTAGACTGGGATCTGCTTCACTTCTGTCCGTGGCTGCGCCAAAAGGCTTGGCAAAGCTGACAAAGGACCAGGTGGAATCTCGCCCAGGACTGGGTTCGCGCTGGGCGAGTGCTGAGCACTTCCCTCCGGACTGCCTTGGGCTGTGGAGGCGTTCTCCAAATCAACGGGTGGCTCCTTCTCCATTTCCATGCTCTGCAGCTTGAAGTCCATGGTCGACATGTCATCCATCCTGGTTTCGAGCACTTCCTGTGCCTGCTGCAGCAAGTGGACAGCAGTGGTGCATCGCTTGTCTGCATCTGCCAAGTGCTCTCGAAGCTTCTGATTCTCCTCCTTGAGCTGCTCAAGCTCTTCGCGCAGACCAACAGTTCCGGTTTCTTCGTAGTCCTCCTCTGTCTCCATCTCCTCGCCCTCCTCAGTCTCATCTGTCACAGGATTTCCATCCTCGTCCACGGCACGTGGTGCACGAACACGGCGTTGGCGCTGCTGTTGTGGATTCAGCATGGTGTTGTCTGGCGACTGCACAGGGGCAGCGTCTTCCCCAACAGCAACAATGACGCCTTTCTCCAACATGGCCATGGCAAACTGAACGTGGGCTAAGCGTCCACGAGCTTGTCCAACATTTGCCATTTTCTCTCGCAAGACGCCGCCAACTTTGCCATGCTTCTGCCTAATGCGTCCAATGCCTTCTTCCGCCTTCTCGCCATCACGATTCTTCTTCACCGTGGCTTGCTGGGCCTGCTGCTCGGTCCTGTTCAGCTGGCCCGTGAGCTTGTTGACCTGAGAGGCCCTTTAAACAACTCAGCTTATGCTAACTTTCAACAGCACATATGAAGATCTCTCGGGGCGCGGGATGAAATGCCCAACAAGTGCCATTTTGCCGCTGTGTCTCAGATCCCTGACCCTTCCCTACATGACTTCCACATTAGGTTATCAAAGTCAGTATTTAGAGCACCCAAACAAAACCACAATTTACACAGCCCTCTACATGGCTAAGCCATGAAATGCCTGCTCGTTTTGGCTTCCTGACCTCCTGCTCGCTGCGGGTCAGCATACGTTGGGCCGCCTGCAGCTCCCTGGCAAGCATATTGGAGTTTCCCAAAATTGGGGGTACCATTTTGGGGGTCCCCATAATAAGGACTCTAGCTTTCTGGGGTCTATAAGGGATGAGGGCCCAGGGGTTTAAGTTGTTTTTCTCTGCGTCTGGAATGCCTTCTAGCAAGGGGGCCGGTGGAAATGACCAGCCACATCCAAAAAAGGAACCCAAAGAGGCCAACCTGTATTTCAGGCTAAGAACAAGGCTCACCCCGCATGTTGACAAAGCGATAATCGTTCATGAAGAGCAGGTGTAGGGATCAGGAGGATCTATTAAGGAACTTCGCAAAGACCAACAAAGGCTTCGGAGTTAGATGTGGCCTGGCGAGCTTCTTCTTCGCCTCACGAAGCTCCTGCGTGGGCTTCATGTAAACTGCTACTTACTCTTTTTCATTGTGCGAAATGAACATTGATAGCACCGCAACTCCTGGTACAACATGTGACCGGTACTACTATGATGAAGAGTAGGAGATGAAGACTAGGAGTACCATATGGCTACGACTGTGCCTACTACCACTCCCACCCCTACATCTACTCCTACTCCATCTCTACTCTTCCTCCAAACATCCTATGCTTCCACGACGCCCCGATTGCGGTTTGGGCCATGTGGAGGTAGACCACTCAAACAAGCTGTTTCATGTACACTGTTTCTCCTCACAACAAATCCCCTGCTGATTGCAGTATGTTGGGTGCATTTATCGTTAGGCCATGGTATTCTTAGGGGCAGGGGTTCATCCCTCCATCTCCCCAATATTACCCCAGTGTCCATTTGATTTTCAACTTGATTCTCCAGTCTTGTGGTAGACAACTACTCACTGAACCTCAGTAATGTGATAATATGGGAGCTTACATGTTCTTCTCCATTCCCCTACATCCTTTACAGCCCCGAGCACTCCTCACACCTACTACATCTGTGTATATATCTACATATTTATCTTTATTTGTTTGGGTATGTATGAACCCCATTGTCCATTCAATTGTCCGAGTTCTGTTCAATTTGACTTTCCATTGCAGGGGCACTATCCCAAAATAATTCCCACATAACCCCTCTATATCCCGATACGTCTAATCACCTAGTTAATATATAACCCCTTATAACGCTGCCCTATATTCCCCTTTAAGGAGTTTAGACTCATAGGACTCTTTGTTCCCAAAGTTACCCTAAACCCTTAACTCCTAAATAACTGTGTATGACCCCTAAACCCTAAACCCTAAACCCCTAAAATCCTATACCCTAAACCCCAGAGTTGGGTTCCCGGAGGCTCCTGGGCACGCTTCCGCTCTGCCAACTTCTTCTGGCGCTCTTCATCCTTACGGGCGGCCTCCAGCTCCTTCAGGCAGGGAAAAAAATCCCGGTTTTTATGAGGATATAGGGGTTACATAGGTATGATGGAACAAAATGGAAGCTACTATAGTACATTGGGGTTTTCTAGGGATTGATAAGGATGAGACATGCTCTGTCCAGGGTTTTTGAAGGCTTTGTATTTTTTGAATGATACGTGTTCTGTCACGGGGTTTTGGGTTTGGGTTGGGCAGAACAGTGTAGCTCCTTCAGGCGGCCAGCGAGGGCGGGGTCCGCGCCCTGAGGAGAATTCGAACGATGTCCACGGGCAGTGGCAGGCCGCATACTTCAGAGGCTGGAGGTACCTTCACGTGACCCGGTCTGATGCTTCAAATGGCTGCAGAATTCAACGAACAAAACCAGGCATCAGACATTCCCGAGCAAACGAAACAAACAATGCCAAGCACTCACTGCAGCCACTCAGCATCAGCATCCTGCAGGAAGCCAGCGGCCTGAGACCAAAAGTCCAATTCTGGTTTCCAGCACAGCAAAGCAGCTTCCTCATGACAGTGCAAGGAAGAACCTCTTCGTCACCATCACTGCACACAGAAGCTCTGACAGTTTGATAGAAAGAATACCGTGGAGTGCCTTCTGCTGTAACAAGTTATTCCAAATACCAACCCCCCAACAGCTTTGGATAGTCTAAGATGTTCACTTATGACGACGAAAAGGGGTCCGCCGCTGAAGGAAAAACGCCTGAGCCTGATGATTTGTTGAACCGAATTCTAGCTTGGGCCAAAAAAAAACATGAGGAAGCAACTGTTGGCGATCGTATCCACCGCACTGCCGCGGCGAAAACCATGCCACTTTCATCTTCATGCAGCTCGCAAATTACCGATTCGGCCGAACTACCTTGCGGCAGTGAGACAGACTCGATTCAGAGAGGACCTTCGAGTGGCCTGCTCCTGAGACTCTACTCACTGACGCACCTCAAAGCGTGCACCTGCCTCCGCAAATTGCCTTAAGCTGCGTATCTTGCGGCAGTGCCCGCAGCACACGGAGTATCTTCACGCGCAGGGCCAGTCAGCATGAGGACCCTTATCTCCTCGGCCTAGGCAGGGCTGTCTGCAGCATCCAACTTAAGCAAATCCTCTGTTCCAAAGGCAGAAGCATCCTTGGATTCTGCTTGAGGGCTTTGCGCAGACCGGGTGGTGCTGGTGGTCAGCGGCCTGTCAGGCACAGTACCTGGGTCCAAGACACTGTACTTGCTCTTGGGCATAGCATATTGCCCTTAATTTGAATTTGCAGCTCTGGAACAAGGCAGTCCAGCCCTGAAGATGCTCAGGCGCCAACCCTCAAGCACTTCAGGGTAACTTTGGATCATCTCTTCAAAGCCTCGCCAAATTCTGCAACGCATGCAGGACAGCTTAAGCCCTGCTTTGTGGTGGTGAGGGGCTCTCCAGAATCAGACGACATGTCAACCAACAGCACAATGGACCGAGTAAGCCAGCGACCGCCGGTGAGCGCGTGAACGTTCTCCCAGCCCTGGACAGGACAATTATTGCAAATGGCAAGCAATGCACAGCAATGATGATAATGATTACTGATGTATCGCGCATGATTGGAGCTTCGCATGCTAAGCCTTCTCCACAAGTAGCTTGGCAACGCCAATCGTGGCTTGCTCATTCGAGCCATAGACAACCTGCAAAGCCGGGCAAATCCCGGTCTGAGAGATTTTTTGCCAGAGCAGATGACAGATGCTTGCACAGTCCAGCTGAGCCCACTGCTAACAATTTTGCAGGATCGCGCTTGCATCGCAGCAGCTCAGGGATGAACTGATCCTGTAGAAACAAACTTGCCAACACGGAGGAAGACACAAATGTGGCCTGTCAACCCAATATCAAACGACATGCAGGTTGACAGTCCCTGTTGATCTTGGGTGCCGGGTAGGACACCGCAAGCGGGAGATGGCATTGCTCAAACCTGCGGTATAATAGAGATGCATTTTGGATTGCATCTGGGTACGATTACCGGTCTCTGGTGTTTCTGGGCCGCCCTCTCTTAACAAGAGATCTTCCTCATGTCGATTCAGACAGCCAGCTGGGACCTAGAATGCACCGAGGCTCCAGCTCATCTCCTTCTCGTACATCCAGCAGAACAAGGTCCCGTGCCTGACTGGTATTGTGTGCTGTGGGAGACTGGCTTGCTCACAACCTCGCCTCTGAGACAGTCGTGTCCGTCTCAACGACACTGACTACGGACCTTTGATGCATGAACCCTTTGACATGCTTTGCTGAACAAACCCTCGCAGCCCTGCCCCTTTTTCAACTTGGCATCTGTTCTTTTGCATGACTCCCAATTGTAGGAGCTGCTGTGCATGAACACACATGTCACACACCTTGGGTGAGATAGCCTTTGAGTGGCTTGTGACATTTTGCTGTGCAAGATTGCTGTCCGTCTCGGATCTCGCAAGGCTCACACTGGCTCGTTAGCTTTGGCCACCCATCTTGTCTTTGGAGCCTGCAAAAATGGCTTGGACCCTTTGAGGTATCCAGGATACCTGGCAACAGCTGGAAATCCTTGTTTGAATCATTTTGTGGCTCAAAAGATGGGCTGGCCGCCCTCACTTATCTGGTCACCAACAGTCTGCGCTCGCGAGCCTACCAGGGCAAAGTCACAAACACCAGCTTCCCTCAAAGAGCCGTCAAATATGCACAGCCCAGCTTACAGGGGACCAGGCTCTTGACTCCTGACTTCATATGACTTCGTCGGCCATTTACACTGAATAGAATCGCTTGGCACGAGGGCCTGTACAGGCTTGGCAGGTGCAGAGCTCGCGCGGTGACCTCATCAAGTGACTTTGTTTTTGATTTGATCTGGCCCTCTTGCAAGAAATAGAAGCCGAAGATCACCAACCCAACACACCTCTGCCATTGCCTGTCTTGAAATGTAAATCGAATGCGCATAGGGCTCTTGAACCAAAGTGCTCAATGGCTCCAGCTTGCTGACCACAGCCGTCAAGTCATCCGACACGCACTGCAACCTGGGAGTCCGATGCGGTGGTAACTTACGATTAATCAGCCTTGGAGTGATGCAATGCCTGTTTATTGCTTACCTTACAACCAAGGATGCCCTCGCCCTTCAAACATGTTCAAAGGTAATTTGACAAGCTGCGCTGCAAAAATCCCGCAGCAACCTGGCAAGATCATTCATCAGCAACAACTTGGCAACAAGCACCACTTTTTGCGCTCACATCCAAGTCCCGCTAGTTGCGAAGTCTGCTTGAAGCTTTGGCTGCGCCTCGGTCTGGAAGAACGACAAGCTCTGCCACCATCTTGAGGATTTGCAAAAAGTTAAGCCTCAGGTTCAGAAACAACTACTGCCCTCTCCCGGAGACTGCAACTACTACACCGACATGACAATGACCGGCACTGCGGCCTTGAACATGACAATTTGTTCGACAGACACCACCGCTTCGAGTCTTTCTTGCTGCTGCCGTTGCCAATGCGACTGTTCTGTTGGGGTTTGGGCTGCTGCAACTCAATACTCTGGCAACACCGTACAAGAACAGTAACACATGCAACACGCAGTCCCAGTACCCCCACATCCCAGTGTTGCAGTGGCTGCTGTTGCTGCCGCCAGTGGCAGCACTAACACTTGCACCATTTTATGACAACTGCACAATGTGCTAGCAAGGGGCAAGTCCGCGCTTTGTGCAAATACATTATCTTGAAAGATGCTTCCGAAGAAAGCCTCGCTGGCCTGCCAAGCTTTGCAACCTACCACAGGCACAACGAAGGATGAAAGCAAGCCATCAGGTGAGGGTTTCTCAAAATTAGGGTCTCTTTGTATACCAGCAAAAGTTGCTGCAATGTCCATAACAGGGGACCACAGAAGGAACCCATAATTTTTGAGAAATCCTAGATGCAGGGTGCATGTCACACATCAACCAAGTCTGCGACCGATCTGCTTTGGAACTTCCCGTTCCACCCTCCAGTGAGTGGTCCGTTTGATATCACACACTTGCTTCTTGCATCATTATTTCGGCCGAGTCGTGCCACTCTTCCCGCCTGCTTCGTGGCACAGTCGCAGGAAGCCCTTGCGTGACAACTCGTTGCCCGTCGCCGCCGTAAGCTGGAAGAATGCAAAGCTGAACCTTCGACGGCATCAGGTCATCATTCAGAGAAAAACAAGCCTAATCCAGCTAGATTCGCCTTCGCAAAACCCTGCGGCCAGCAGGCGTGTTCCAGCCCATCACCTCTCAAAAAATACACAGAAAGACATGGGACGACCTAACGCTAGACAGACGGCTGCCAGGGTAAGCCCTAGATCTAACAAGCAAACTCAGCGATCTTGACCAGCGACGGATCAACAATCTGCTGAGAGTGGGCAAGCGAGTGAGGTGCTGGAAGCTCTGCCTGCCACATGAGTTCTGGTAGGTAGTCCTGACACGGAGGGTCTCGCAGAGCTGCTTTGGGTCTGCACTGTTTGTGGCAAAAGGGGGTCCTTCATGCTGGAGTCGATGATGTCAACTCTCCAGTGTAGGTCTGAATTCTCCACCTGCAAGAAGGCCCACATGGCTTTGATTGCCAAGTTCTGGCAACAGAATGCCTTCTCCGTGCTGGAACGCACGCGGTGAGCCACCTGGACCGGGAAAGTATCAACAGCAGCAATTCTGATGTTGACAGCCCATGTGGCCTCTTTTTGAAGTAGCAGTTCCAGGACCAAGGCTCCAAGCATAGGTCTGTAGAACACCTTTTCTCTCAGGTCAGGCTGCAAACGCAGAAATCCCAGTCTCGCGCAACAGCCTCCCTTCTCTGTGCCAAGACACTTCACCGTTCCTTTGGGAGCTCTCGGGAATCAAGTGATTGCAGGCTTCAGCGAAGGCTGCGGTATCCTTATCTGCTGTGCTCAGCTTGATGCGAGTGGAGATAGTTAGCAGTCTTGTTGCTCCGACATCCTCAGCCCTGCCTTCAAGTGCAGGCTCACCTCCAAAAGCGTGCTCCGCACTACCACAAGGCTGATGAAGGTGCACCAAGTTTCAGAACCATCTCCATGTTCACCGAGATACGTCCTGCACAAGTGCCATATGAAAGGCTGCTGCGAGGTGAACACAACTGAAAAAGCTTGCACCAACGGTGCTGGCAGAAGTAGTAGATAAGCAGCAGCTGCATTAGTAGCATCCAGGCCCTAATTAGGGCAGCTAGAACTATTCCATTTTACGACTACCATTGGCCCATTGGGAGCCCAAAGGCCAGCCTGCAGAAGTGGCTCCACGCTTGCTGGCTAAACTCCCGCGCAGGGCTGTCAATGTCCTGCATGGCACTGTGGGCAACTCGAAATGGAAGGTACTGGTACTGCGGGGAAGGTAGAGAAGCGTGACCTGCCGTTAGATTCAGGTCTGATTGCGAGTGCTTAACCAAACAACCACTTGAACTTGGTCCACTTCCTTTTTGATGGAACTATCCCAGCCTATGCTGCTGGTGCGCAACATGGAGAAAAGGGATGTGGCAATTGCAAACACCAGATTCCCCCTCCATCATTTTGATGATTCTTTTTGGAGTCTTCTGGTAGTGTCGCACAAGTACTAAGGGCCAGATCGACGTCATGAGAGCCCCATCGTATACCACCTCGCTTCATTCAGACTCCGACATTGGGGATCAAGCATCTACTGATAAGGAATTTCTTCTATCTCAGCCACCATCTCCAAAGCATCTGCTAGTCTTGCACTGTGCATGGTTGCCGGTCGTGGGCACCGGTGGGGTCAGCTCCTGTTCGAAATTTGCACCAGCCGCCTGGTGCGCCAGACATTGCGACAGAAGCCGAAGCTCGTCCCCAGGCTCATAGGGATTTGCCTAAGCAAGTTGAACCACACAGAGACGCCCTTTGCAACGCAAGCACGTGTGGAGGAGCCTCTTCCTCCCTAGTCTCGAAGACGCGCTTCAGCCAGGCCGGAGAAAGTGCCTGACTTTCCACACAAGTTCAGGTCTCAAAATTTGACATCCACCGTCAGAAAGACAAGGCGCCTCCGACCCAGGCAGAGGCCGCAGCGGTGACAACAAATCTGTTGCCCGAGCCCGGCACCTTACGTGAGAGGGCATCAAAAATTAGGCAGCCAAACGACTCCAAACGTCTTCTCCTTTGCCGCCTTGGCACACATCCAAGGTGAGGGCAAAGCCGCCACAAAGCGACAGGCTCTCGGCTCGCTCGACAGAGGCCGCCACGCTCTCCAGGCGCTCGAGAGAAACCTGAAACTGCCAAACCTCCGACAAGTTGTCTGCCACCTCTGCTAGCCGATGTATGACCATCAGTGATCCCAGCCAACAGTGGCAGTGCTGCGGGACATCTTCAGCCGAAGGTGGCAGGGGAGAATTCAAGGGCTGAGGCTCCACGAGTTCGGCCGTGACGCCACTTCCGAGAGACTCGTGCACAATGAACCATTGAGGCTTCTGCCGCAGTGCCTTGGCAATCTTGGCTACAAACCGTTGCTTGGAGCTCTCCAGCTCTGCATCAGCGAGTTTCAGGATGCTGCTCCAGCGCACTTTGGTTGCAGTAGGTAGCACATCCAAGAGGACTTCCAAGGATACTGAGTCAAGAGATTCTGCCGCATCCTCATCTGGTGCCTCAGAGCCCAAGCTGTTCCTACGAGCGTCGAGGAAGTTTGAGTGGGCTGTGGAGTGCCGAGCTCTCTCCTGGCCCACCGACTGTCTCCTGCCCTTCGCGTTCGGCCGCCCTTTGCTCGCGGTTCGGCCTCCTTTGGCCTTGCCGCTAGCCTGTCGGATTGCTTCCACGATGCTGTCGGTCATGTGCTCTACGCTTGCTCGTCGAGCCGCCATCGACTCGATCGCCAGCACAGCCGGAAGGCTTGCGAGCTTGCTGGCACGCCTTTGCACTGTAGGCAATTGCGTGCTGCGTGTTGGCCTATTGCTCCTGATCTCACCGGCCATTGCAAGAGCAAACTCATCTGCAATGTTCTTTTCATCATTGTCAGTGAACATGGGTAATACACGCAACAAGATTGCCAGATCGGATGCCATGACCTGCCGTCGGGCGCTCAAAAGCTGAGCTTCTTGGGCTTTACTGATGACTTCCCTGTATTCCTTCTGCTCAAGCATAAGGGCAAGGTAGTCGGGCATGTGCTGCAGAAACTCCCACCTGGTCCATGCCTCTTGTTGCGAATCGTTGCCCTTGAATATGCGAGCGGGCCGTGGGCTGGTGTCACCAACAAGTCGTCGTCGTGGTGAGTCAGCAGACACTGGTTCATGCACAGACACATCTTCCAGTGCCCAGTCATTGTGGCCATCCTCCTCGGGGCTATCCAGGAGAACGTGCTTTTCCATGAATCTCTGAAAATTTCGTGCCCATCGCGAGCAGAGAGGATGCGCCTTGATGTCGGGGCGTTTCTCTGTTGCTAACAGTACTGGCCACAACTTTGATGGAGATGCTGGGGATCTTGGGGATACCGGGGGGATGTCGGCGTATATCTCCTCCGAAAAATCTGTGATGGCCGTCGATGGTTGCAGCAGCGGTTCATCTTCACGCATCCTGGGATTTTCGCGGGCTCTGGAGGCTTGGGAAGTGCGGGGCCGTGCGCGCGCACGCATTCCATCCTTGTAGTCAAAGTGGTGCACATGCTTGGAGAGCGCGTGTTTCAGGACCTCCCGCTCAAACTGCAGTTCGGCAAACATGGCCAGCTACTCCAGGCGCAATGGTTACCATTGCGTTGTACTTGCACAGCTTCGTTATTCCCGGCATGCAAAGTGCGCCAAAAAAGTGTATGCCATTTTGAGCTAGCCACATCTGATGAAGGGTGATGCTTTTTATGTCATGCCTTTGTTCTGGCAATATGGGCTTGCAACTGATGCCAGCGGCGTGGAGTACTTCCCTCCCCTAAGATGAAACGCTGGAACGTTCTGTAACATTCACACTAAAACCATTTTCGCCCTGTCTCCCGGACGATGCATAGTTGGGGTGGGTCCAAAGCCTGCAAGAGGCACCTCTTCAGCGTTTAACCATCAGCATGAGGGGAATTCAAACTGTTGCACTGCTGGATGTTTCGCACCGCATAACAGAAATCTGACATGCCCCGTGTTTCGGAAAAGTTCAGGTTCCAGATTCCCTAAGCCCTAATTTCCAAGGCGCAAGGCATGTACGGGCCATGCTGAAAGCAACCAACCAACCAACCAACCAACCAAGCAACCAACCAACCAACCAACCAAGCAACCAACCAACCAACCAACCAACCCGCTACTATTGAGCATCTGCCATCTTCATAAAAGTTTCTCAAAACTATCCTTCATAACGCCGTAATCAGAACCATAAATCCAAGAAACTCCCCAAATATTCCTGGGATCCCTGAGGCCGCTTCCCTTACTTTTAAAAGCTGAGCTACTAAACCGGGGGGTTTAGTACAGGATGTCATAACCGATGCTCAAAGCCAAGAAATAACTTCTCACCAATCGCAGCTGACACGCAGCTACATGCTTCAAGCATTGCATGCGGACACAAGGACTCGGACCCTGCCACAGAACTCACCGATGCCACGCTAAGCGGCGGAGCCGCTGGTCCAGCCTGTGCAAGGAGATGCACCCTCCTTTCCATATAGGAGTTATACAGGGGTTATATAAGGATAATGGAAAAGAAAATGGAAGCTACTATTTGGGGATTAGGGTCAATATTCTTTTCCTTTCTGCCCCCTCCTTGGAAGCCAGGACAGAGGATGCGCTGGCACGGTCGCCATGCTCAGAGCCGGGACCTTGCAGAGCCCAAAATGCATCACATGGTGAGCCGTCATGATTTTGGAAGTCCCCAGCCAAGGGCGTAAACGGACTCCGAGACCTGCAGAGGAAAGAAAGCTGGAAGACAATGAACCCCCGATCAGACCAGGACCCTAGCTGTTGCTCAGCGGCGAAATCTTGACACCAAATCCCAATAGACTTAGTAGTTTCCATCATCCCAATATAACCCCAATATACCGTAGTAGCTTCCATTTTCTTTTATACTATAGACTACAGTAGGTTCCATCTTCTCTTTCATTCTACCACTATTAGCCATGGCTCCCCAAACTGAAGTACCCGAAACGGTTAAAAGGAAAAGAGCTCAGCAGAACCGGTCAGCTGGTGCCTCTCTGTCCTGCAGCATGCGCACCAGCGTGCCGGCGCGGATGCGCTTGAAGATCTGACGGGAGGTATAGTCCCCCTTAAATAGATAGAGAATATGGCTTCGGGTATATTATAATCTATAGTAGATTCCCTATATACCCCATATTCTATCTACATAAGGGGGACTATAAGCAGTGAAATGTCCTTGCGAGCTTTCCAGGCAGCCAACCTCATCCTTGCGTTTGGCCATGACGTTTGCAGAGTGGAGCTGAGCAGGGACTGTATCAATTCCGTCTAACTGGAGAGCATATGAAGTGGGGGCCTTCTCCTTCTTGGCTGAAGCTCCAGTATCGATAGAGGAGGCAATGTGGGCATACCTCGCCAGTTTTGTCCACATTTTGTGTGCTCTGGGAAGGCTTCCAAAAGTGACAGGGCACTTTTTGCTCTCAGGCACCTGCCACACTTCTGACAAAGAGGAGTCTCCATGTTCGTGTCTTGATGAGGTTGCCAATGATGCAACATGCAAGACTCATCGGAGGGCCTTCTTCTCCAAACTTGGAAATGATGACTTCATGGCCACCAAACAGCCGAAAGAAGCTTTTGGAACGCGTCCTTTTCTGCATCAGTCATGGGTGGAAAACGAATGTTGCACCCTAGAGACTCAAGAACAGCGTGTCGTGTGCGAATCTCATGGCCAGGCTAACACCACAAGACAGCATGGAGGCAAGACAGCAAGAGGCCTGCTGTCTTGGGCTAGTGAGGCAGCAGCATCGGATTTGCCAGGTTTTTTCGCAGCTCGTATTGATGGTGGCCAACTTGAGGGCATTCTTGCCGTCCTTTCTACTTTCCTTTGATGTATTGCTGCTATTGCTACCATCCTTACTGCTACCATCACCTCCAGAACAACCACATACAACCACCATTACCAATATAGGTACAAGAGTACTATGGTGACATCCTTCTCGGACATTCTTAGCTCAAGACCATCAAGGCATCAAGAGCAACATGAACGCAGTTCGGTCATTTTCCCGCTTGCATGTACAGTTTTTGATGCTTCCAGCAGCCAGCTGTTGGCTAAAGAGAACTAGTGATTCTACTGCTTGGTCTGCTTCACTTTATATTGGGGTTATATAGGAATAATGGAAAAGAAAATGGAAGCTACTGTATAGTAACTATAGCATAGTCTTGTTCTAGAACTTTCAAATACTTGCTCTCTGGTCTGGTTACGCATCTACCAGGTAGAGTCTACCGTCCACGACTCGGCGCAGGAGTGCCGCAGAGGATGCAGACCTGAGTCGGGGGTTTCCTAAAATACCATCATCCTCATCAATCGCATAGGGGTTATATTCAGGAGCTATAAAGGCATAAGAATCGAGAATAATGGAAGCTTGTCATGCACACCAGCAATTTGAGGACGCGACACGTAGTATCACGTTCCCAGGACTCTCAGGCCCGCACCGAAAGACCCAGCCGAGACACCACGGTAGAACCGCAGTTCTCACAGGTAGGTGACGTCCGCCTGCTATTGCCGTTCTATGGTGATATATCTGCTTCTCCAGTCACCATCATGTGTCAACACACATACACAAAGTGAAATGTAGGTTACAAGCAGGATGCAGAGCTTCTCTTGCCTCGGCCTATCATCACCTGGCAAGAAGAGGCCAACACAAAGGCAAGTGAGTTATAATCTAAACTCCTTAAAGGGGGTTTATATAAGGGGTATATAGGGGACTACTTTAGGGGTTACTATGCGGGATACTAGGAGTTTAGACTATAATCCCCCATAATCCCCTATATAATCCCAGTTTCCATTTCATTTTCCATTTTCTTTTCCATTTGATTCTCCATTAAGGGGGATACTAGGAGTCTAGATTATAAGGAGTTTAGGCCAATATAATGAGGTGAGCGCATCGCTTCTTAAGCAGGGCGGCTCCACTGTCATCATCCTCAGAACACATGGCGGGTTCCACGGGCATTGAGGATTGGGATTATATTGGGGATATATGGGGATAATGGAAAAGAAACTAGAAACTACTATTTAGGGTTTAGGGTCTATATAGATGTTTGTAGGGTTTCCCAACATTAGGGGTACCTTTTTGGCAGTCCCCAGAAACATGATTGTAATAGATTGGGGTCTAGATTGGAGTTCCCCCGATTTCTGGGAATCTACCACATCAGTTGAAATCAAACGAGGTTGGAGGAGGGGCATCTATCCAACCCGCCTCTGGCTCCTCGTGGCCGCCGGTTATCCGTACATTCAGCGCCTGGTACAGTTGCAAGCTGCTACGAGGTGCCAAACTCACACAGCCCCACACCTGAGGTTTTCCCTGGCTGGTCAAGGACATGTCAAACCTGCAGGGACACACATCAAAAGTTGGTACCATAAATGTTAATAATAACAATAAAGGTGCTAAAAACAATACTGATAATAGTAATACTAACAATAGTGCTAATAGTAGTTTCCTGGGGCTGAGGCATAACCCTGACAGGGCCCTCAGCGACTCTGGGGGCCTGCAGCTCCGGTTGCAGAGCACTACAAACCTAAATTAGCCACAAACACTGAGTGACGAACGACATGTTTATCCTGGCCAGGCACTTTGTGACAGCCACTGTGACTGCTCAGCAGACAGGCCTTCGTTTGCATTTTGTGGCCTGGGAAGCATACCCCAAGCAATGCACACCCACAGCTAGCGCAGTCATTCCACTTGGAAGGCAAGGTCCGAACCTATCCAGTAATTGGGTGGCTTGCCCCTGACATGTTCGAAGCAACTTCTAAAGCGCCTCTGCACTTGCAGGTCTGGAAAGAACCCACTCCAATGACACTGATGATTTTGAAGCGTGCCGGTTTGGCACGAAATGCTTGGCGTGCCTTAGACACAAGCAGCATTTCAGACATAGCAATAGGCGGGAAAAGGTCCTCAGAAGCCATCCAAGGCCAATATGCATCGCATAGACTGTTTGTTCTAAATAGTTCTCTCCCTGCAGCTGAAGCGCAGGAAAATGTCCTTGCCACCAGTATCGCCATCTATGAAACCCCAACCTTCCAGCTGCTGTGCTTAGGAAGAAACAACTTTAAAGACTGGTCATGATCCGCAAGCAGGAAGGTGGCTTGGGTCGTGGTGGCCTTTGTCTGCATTGAACATTCTGATTGTTCCGACCTCGGCCCAGAAGAATGCCATACAATTCTTCCATCTGGGGTCTAAGTGGAGGCGAGAGACAAGGTCGAACTGCTTGTCACTATCGCCGCCTGTCTCGAATTCAGCACCATTCGGAACAGTCGTCTGCAAAACTGCACATCAGACCGAGCCTTTCCGCCTCCTGCATCAAAATTGAAGCTGATCCCGTCAGTCTATCTAAGCCGCACAGACGACATGGTCCTCTTGTTTCCTTTGCCCCCGCTCCCAGCATTCTCTTCTGGCTGGCCTGCACGGCTCCAGTGTCACACATCATATCCCTTTTCGTAAGCTCTACGTCTACTGGTCTTGGGACAGCGCTTGCGGCTACAGGCTCGCTGTTTGCAGTGTCTGCAGTCTCTGCAGCATCTGCAACCTTCGGGCTTCCACGAGACTTCACTGCAAACAACTCTTCTTCTAATGGCCACCGGCTTCCTGCCAATTGCGTGCAGCGTTTAGACAAGCCGGCTAGTTCAAACCTTCCGACCATCATTTGCTGAGGGCCGGTCTTCCCATCCCGACTTACAAGCCTCCTGCAGCCCTGAGCCAGCACATTCCTGGGGCCAAGGCCTCTGCCATGCCAGAATGCTGTTTTCAGCTGGGACACCCAGGACAGCAAGGTAGAAGGCACATGGGCCTGGGTAGTTGGAACACTCTTGCAACTTGCGAGAAAACCAGATCCTGTTGGCACCATGCCTCTTGCACCGCGCCCTGCGGCCGCTGTCAGAGGACGTGCCTCTTCTAAACCTTCAAGCCGTGATTTCCCAAATGGCTGCAGTCGGAGCACAGCAGTCACGACAATCGGGCGTGATGGTAACAAAAAACAACGGCCAGAGGGGGAGGGACATGAAAGCTCACACAACCACCTACGTCCCTGAGTAATTTGGTCCTGGCGCTGGATCCCTGACCGTCTGCACATCTGTCGGCTTCGCACGCTTCATCGAACAAGCGTGCGGGAAAAGGGCAAGGTTGGGGCACTGATTTTGCGTGCAAAGCCGTCTACTGCAATCCCTACCTCAAGCTGTGACACTTCGCAGCACCATTTCCGCCAATTGGGCACACCACAAGCATCGAAGAACAAAAGCCTCAGAAGCCAAAATTGGCGCTCACACCCAAGTTGGCAGGTCCAACACCTGCCACCGCAGCGCTGAGAACAAGTTCTGGTTACTGGTACACACGCATTAAGCTTCAGCTTCTTTTCCCTTGCCTCTGGCTCTAACTAGTATGGTACTGTTGCCCTCGTAGGACCTTGCACTGCTTGTTCATCTACAGCTTTTTTACATCAACTCCTGAAGTAAAATGTGCTGAGCCTTTCCCTGGCAACGGCTGGCAACGGCTTTGGTGAAGCTCAAACTCTGCAATCTTTGTAATTGCTTTCATGTAGTGAGAGGCGCCCCGCAACAACGGCCCTCCCTCGGTTCGGCTTAGGAGAAACCAGACTTGCAATGTTGCGGGAGATTGGGCACTTCAGATGAATGGCGCCTCGTACGAATCCAGCTTCTGCAGTCACTGGGTCCCTGCGAAACGAATGTGCAAAGTCCACTTTCCTGTCCGTCTTAGATAGAGCAGACATCCGGCCTGTCGGGAGACAGGTTCAGCTCGATGCTTGCACGACCCTGCTGAAATCGACCGATCATTGTCACGGGCGTCCCGGGAATCCTTCCGCACGTTGGATCAGGATTGAAGGCTTCTTTGGTGCATCAAAGGCAATTTGTTCATCAGTCCTATAAGAGCTCGATAAAAACCATGGCTGGCCAGCGCCTCAGAAGCCCGCAGAGCATGGTCTAGGCTAAACGAGAAGGGCAGGGCAACCCTCCTCACTCAAGTTAACTCTCTTGAAGGGGCTTGTCAGGGAAAACCAGCCGTGCGCAAGAGGTAAGGCGGTGACGCATGTGCTGCAGGCGCATCTGCAGATTCTCCATCTGACTCTGGAGCCTCCAGCACTGAAAACTGCTGCAATGGCTGAGGCAGAAGTTGCGAGATGTTGTGCGCGTCTTCAGCCATCCCTCGATGTTGTGCGCGTCTTCAGCCATCCCTCCCTCGGCCTGCTGATGATCTCAACCGTAGATTGCTGAGATCTCACCTCAGCCACGTAGTGTGTGCCTTTCCGGCTGGACCACGCCCGCGACGCTCAGCCGCTAGGCAACTGGCAGCTTGCTCCTGCTCATCTCTAAGAGCCTCGGCTGACAGGAATAACTAACCAGGCGCAAAAACAAACGGAAAATGGAAGGCTTGCTCTTGGGAGTGGGCAGCGTCTCGCCTAAAACTGCCCTCGAGGACGGCTCTGAGAGCATAGCGGTCCTGCTCCATTGCGGTGTATCCTGTAGAAAGCTGTGAGACACATCCTGCCTCGCGGTAGCTCCACGAACTGCCTGGTCTCTTAAGCTCCTCGGCCTTTCAGCGTTGAGCACGGCTTGCCAAACAGTGCCAGCACCTCAGTACCTCAGCTGGCCTGCGAGACAAACTGCTGATCCGCTTGTGACACTGCCTCCGCAGGTCCTCAGAAAGCAAGGACACTGCCTGAGCACTCAGCTCACAAGATCCTGCGAGAAAGGCGACCTTCTCAGCCCACGACGGGAAGCCTTCAGGAACTTGGTCGCAGTTTGCTGCCGTAACAGCGCCTGAGATCACGTCTTGCTTCATCTTTGTTGACTCAGAACAACTCGTCCAAGGGCCCAGGCAAGCTGCTGCAAGAAAAGGCTCTCCAACATGGCCTGGGGTCCGGAACCCAGCTGCAAGGCAGGCTGCAAAACTCAAGCTAACAAGCGTCAGCAAGCGAATCAAGATGCACTACGACACGGCATCGAGTCCAAAACGGACAATCACACTTGTTTCAGATCCTATCTGCAGGCATGAGTGCTCTGAACATGATAGATTCACTGATTGGGTCGGAACGTATTAAATAAGTTAAAAGAGTTGTGGAGAACCTGGCGAGCTTGGCTATATACATTCTATAGGCCTTGCAATCTGGAAGCGCCATTCAAATCGGATGCCGTGCCAGATGGATGTAAGGCCACATCCTACGCCGGTGCCAGGGACTTGCCCTTCATGTAGGCACCACTTTCAATGTCCGGATGTGGCTGATGCTGGAACTGCACAAACTGCTTTTCAAGGCTCCCTCCCTGGTTGGTAAGAACTGCAACAGCCGCCAGGTTGCCAGCTCGGTCAATGTAATTTGGGGCGCTGAAAACAGTCACAACGTTCGGGATAGTCTCCTGGTATCCTGCAGACTTCGTTTCATGAGATCGAAGCATATACTTGAGGTTATTGGCTGCCAGGAATCGCTGAGCTACATCTGGGCCAAAGGTGTAGACCATCGGGACACGGGTGGAGGGGCCATAGCCGTTGGCACCCTTTGGATCTGACCAAAGGAAGTCAATAACCAGGGGGAACTCCATGGGATTTGGCTCGCAGACGCGGTTTGTGGCTTCGATCTCCGCCAGCGTGATCTGGCGATCGCGCTTCAGAACGCCAGCGGCCTCGACACAAACCCTCAAATGGATGGAAAAAGATATCAGTGTCTACTGCTAGCTCTTCTTTCCACCAACAGCCTTGCGCTGTGGAACACAACAGCTCTGCAAACACGTGTATTTCTCTCAGGGAGAGAAAGGGCCCCCTGGTGCACATATTAAGGGATTGGCATCACGAGGAGGATTTGGGGGAACCTCAGCCTGACAAAACTCAGAACTTGGACATGTGAAAAACAGGGGTACAAAAAGTCATCATATCAAATGTGCGTGTTTGCTGTTGTGTTGGTGCTTGAGCCAGGGTTCTCTATTCATGCAATGGCGAACACCGCCCTCTGTCATTCATAGGTTTGGCAGGAAGGTGTGGAGGGCTCACAGCACACAGTGCGGGCTTAGTAAGGCTTATGGATAAGCAGCTCTCACACAATGGGCTTGCTGGATGCAACTCCACTCGCTTGACCAAAGATGGGGTGGTACCATGGCTAGGCGCTGGAGGCACTAGACAAGACAGCACGAGATATGAAAGAAGGCTGAGGCTGCTAACCAGCTAATTTGGAGGCAAGTACAGGGCTCCAAGCAAACACAAGGTAGTCAAGAATCACATGCATAAGGCGACAGAGTTGATGCGGTGCATTTCTGAAGCCAAATTCATGTCCATGGTGAGTCCTTTGTACCTGTGCACTCACCCCTTTCTTGACCTCTGCTGGCACGGCACGTTGGCTCTGCATGCTGGAGGTCTGAACTGGGCCTATGACCCCAGTTTCTTCAACGGAAGTCCCCATGAATCCATATGAATCCCTCTAATGGCTCCATCTAGAGCCCTTCATTTTCTAAACCCTAAACCCCAAATTCTAAACCCTACACCCTAAACAGTAGACCCTAAGCCCTAAACCCTAAACCCAAAACACTAAGGCATGCAAAACCCTGCGCCTCGTCGGGAGCCTTCTGCATCCAGTCTTCCCAAAGCCGCTCTTCGGGACCTGGAAGGCCAGCGTGAGCCTGAGTCAGCTTCAAGGTAGACACCTTACAAATAAATCACTAAGCTTTCTTCCAATTGCTGAGTTGAGGGTTTAGGGATACCAGCCCCAACGGCGGAGAATCAAATACAGGTGTTATATGGAGGTTATGCAGGGGTTGTGTAAGGATGATATAGGGATGATATAGGGGTTATAGGGGTGATATTGGGGTTATATAGGGTTAGGGTTTAGGGTTATACAGGGGCATATGGGGCTTAGGGATATTATATGATATCAATATCTAAGATCTATCATGTTTTCTGAGAAGCTGCACGTTTTTGCTTATCTAGGTCAGCTTTGCAGGTAAGATCTCAATGTCTGGATTCCCCAAAGGACACCCGATGGACATACATATATGTATGTATATACGCATACCAGAACTCCTATGAAACTTCCTGCAAATTCACCAACACCATCATCAGCATGCTACCGACTATCAACTCGTTAACTTACGTGTTCATAAGCCCAACAGCGATGGACAAAAAAGAGTTGAGCAGGAAAGCCCCTTTCCTCATTTCAGGGCAGCATGCTGCGTGGTGGAGAAGTCATTAGCTAACAACTTCCAGAATCAGCCCCAGCTGCCACAAAGACCTGGTTCTCCAAGACGGTGGCCAACGGCAGGTATCTGAAGGTCTCGCTGAAAAGCTCCATGAGCTTCTTCTCATACTTCACCTGCGCCGGTCACAGAAGTAGAAGTGTTGATGACAGGCACAAGGAAAAGGGAGTTCACCAAGTTGGGGGGGCCCAAACTTCACTTCTTTGGGGCCCCTTTGTTCTTGGAAACTGCCCCAGCACCTGCACCTCGCCTGCAAAGCCATATTGATAGTTGGTCATCTCAGACTCGTGGTTGCCACGGTTGAAGTGGACTGCTGTGGGATTCTGGAGCTTGAAGGCATAGAGGCAAAGAAGAACCTCAACAGACCAAGGTCCCCTGTCCACGAAGTCACCATTGAACAGGATGGGATTTTGCGGGCTGGGTTTGCCAGTGACTTCCTGAATCATATGAACAAAGTCAAAGTACTGACCATGCAGGTCACCAACCACTGTAATTTTGGAGCCTGGCGGAACTGCCACCCTTTGAAGGCTCTTCTCCTGCTTCAGGAGATCCAAGACATCCAAAGCCATCATGTAGGCATACTTCATTGGCAACTTGCCCTGTTGCTTGTACAGGCCAAGCAAATGATCAATAAAGGCATCGTTCACCGAGGCTGGTCCCTGGTATGGCGGACCCGTGTAGTCTGGGGGCACGGGCAAGCTCTGCGCATAAGCCCTGAGGTCCTCTCCGCCTCTGGCCATGCGCGGCACACGGCTCACAGTGCGCACTTGGTTGTGAGAAGAGCTTCCAGCCCGGCTTCCCGTCAGCCTGGGTGCCACCCAGGCCAAATGCAAGCACGCCCAAAGCCCGAAGGCCAGGACGGCAACCGCAGCGCTGCTGCGGCGCATCTTCTATGCCGTGCCGTAGGGCTATATCACAATGGCACCGCTCCAGTACACAAATGTCTGCACTGGAGCCAATGGCAAAAGGCATAGAACGCAGCTCAAACCAACAAAGGTCGAAGAGGTTGCAGGACACCTGCCATGCAACTCATGCAGGCTGGGGTCTTGACGTCAACAGCTATTCCGATTTCTGCGCCACCAGAGCCAGCCTGCCCAAGACATATTCCCTTCACAAGGAAAGCCACTTAGCCAGAGATCATGCCTGCTTGACGGCAGCATCCAAGACCTCGTTCAACCAGAGAGCTCAACAAAACTCAACGGGACACCCTGACACTGCCATGCTCAGCTGCACGCTGACTGGGCTCGCTCACCAAATTTAGGCACGACGTGACCAGCCGCCTCAGCTTCAGGGGCAGCCGCATTCATGTTGCTTTGCGTTGCTTTGCATAAGAAGGTCCGCCCCATGAGCTGCAGGCCACTTGTTCTCGGATTGGCTGCAGGCTTGCTTCAACGGAGCCTCAGTCACCCTCGCTCTCTTTTGCAGCTGAGGACTTGCCGTGCCCACTGGGCATTCTATGTGAAGTCCATTTGACATGGAGGTGTTGGAAGCGATCAGCTGCACTGGGCTGCTGGCCCATAAGGTCAGAAACTGAGCTGGGCCCGCTTGGCGGTGCTTCCTGAACCGCATGTCCCAGGAGTTTCTGTTGATCTGCCACACAAACAAGCACGACCAAGCCCGCTCTGCCACACAGCTGCCTTCTCCTGTGTTGCGTCTGCAGACACCAAGGCCAAGCCTCTCGCAGCCAGCCTGCAGGAGCAAAAGACTTTTGCACGAGTCGCTGGCATGACCCAGCCGGCACCCCGGCACCTGGTGCAAGACAAGAAGTTCAATGCCTTGGTCCAGAGGACATCCCGCTCGACACCCCACACGGCGGTGGGTTTCGAAGGCAAGGCTTACTCAAGATCCACATGCCTTCGCAGGTGTTTTGACAGTGTCTGAGGCAATGACACTGACAGCTGCAGCTGCCTGCAAGAGCAAGGTGTGGGACCCTTGAAACAAGATTGGCCCTTCCAGGCATGCCAGTTTTACACTCAGTCGGCAGTCATGACTATCGGGTCCGGAGAACAATGGGAATCCAGCCCTGGGAGCGACCTTTCAGCTTTCTACACAAAGTCTTCACAATCTTCTACTGAGATGAAGACTACGTATCTGAATTAGCCAACGCCTTTCCACCGTCAGGCTGTCCCAGCCATTTCCAATTACGGGAGCAACTTCGCAGAAGCCGCGGCCCGCTTTGAAGTTTCCACCAAGTGCCCATGCCATCTCTGCACGCGTCTCTTCCAAATGCTGAGTGCAGCCGTCCGCCAACTTGAACCAATTGTCGTTCGCTTGATCTCGGGCATGTTTGTGCCAACGCATCCTCGTCTTAAGGCCTGCTTGCAGGAATGGAACTACTGTTCTGATTTGGAAAATTGTGCAATGTCTCCAACACGGCAAGGTAAAATGCTGGGAAGACATGCATTTCTTCAATGCCTTGGCATGAAGCTTCGCTGGCGCCTGTTGGATCAACAGCAAAGTCTCAAGTCAACCACCAGCTTGAGATGTCTCGCACTCATCGTTTGGAGTTCTGCATCCTGTCTCCACCGCGTTCTGCACGGACCATTTGCATCTGTCATGGCGAATGCAAGGAGGCTCTTTGATGGGGCAGGATTTGGGCTTGAGCCTGAAGGACTGCGCACTTTGTCGTGTCGACAAATATGAGTGCTGAGCCAGTGAAGACGAGGTGCGAAAAGCAGCCATCTGTCCAGACGGCGTCTCTTCCGGTCCATGTTCGCGAGAACGCCTCCCAGAACGGAATAGATTTTGAAACTTAAGCCACTGTGCTGGCTGCTGCTCACTCAGTAAACTTCTGAGCACGGCGCGGACCACAGAGTCAAGCGAGGCCCAACTGAACAGGGCCTATAAGCAAAACCTTCAGAGCCAAGGCAACACCAGGTTCCAGCTGCAAGGGCCACAAACCTGACTGCTGGGTACCTCTTCTGAGGCCTGCATACTGACACGTTGCAAGGGGCGGTCATGCAAATATGAGCGGCCGCAACACGCAACGCTGCAACTTGTTTTCGTCCTGAGGTGCGCTAGCTGCAAGCAGTTCACTCTGCCTGACAGAAAGGAACGTGACATAACAAGCCCTGCACTGATCGGACACGTTGTGCTACACAGGCTTCTGATCGCATGCCTGCGGCATGATATGCAGGACAACGACGCTGACGTTGTCCTGCTGCAGGGAGTAGCTGCAACTCGTCAGGGCGTGGCAGCAGAGGGGAGGGACGTGGAGGGACGGGGAGGAGAGTGCGGGAGGAGTGAGGAAACCAGCCTGCGCCTTCTTCTCTTCAATAACGTGCTGCACCAACTCCTGCCACAAGGATCAGAGAAGGACTGCAGCTGTACTGTTACGGCTGGTCCTTGCAGACACCTCGAATGTCGATGGAATCTGCTTCGAGCTCAGCACGACCTGGGTCCAAACTGCAACAGCATGTCAACATCTGTAGACATTCAGAGCTTCCCACCCTCCTCGTTGGCCACAAGGCTGTGCGTGTATTCAAGTGCTTCTGCGGCTGTCCATGCATTCCAAAAACCTGACATTCCAAGCAATTGAACACAATGCCTGCAGGACCACCAGCAGTGCAACGTGTCAGAGAGGCCATCGCAGGCCAGAATGACAAAGCGATCCTTGCATGGAGACTCTCTGAAATTAAAATGATAGCCAGATTGGAAACCGCAAAACGGCCGTACCAGTATGTGCCAGTCCTTCTCCCTGTCCATCTGGAACTTCATGTACTCCGGCCTGCTAGAGATTTCAAAGTGAAACGTTCAAGAAGCCTTGTTCCGGCCCCCTGGCAAACTGTGACATCCCTGTTCCTTTGATAAGACCGCCACGTGCACAGCACTCCGAACTTCTTCAGTGTCAAATCACCGAAGGCACGAGAAACCTCCGGAAGGCAGGTCTGGGACCTTGACAATCTTGACAACAACCATCACAATCTAAGCTCCTCGAGGATCCCGTTGATGCGGCCGTTCTCCACAGCCCCACCCGACCTGGGCTCATTGGCCAGAGTTGAAGAAGACCCTTTTGCAGAGCGTAGATGCGCCCAACCTCAGGATACGCTCCTTCTCCTTCATCATCCAGCACCTCGGGTCCAAGACCCCAGAGCACAACAAGTCTACAGTAGGTGCAGTTCTACACATGCAGTTCAAGTTCAAGGCTAGTGCACCAGTGAATTCCAGACACAAAAGCGCTCGTCTGAATTGCAGAAAAAGCACTTGTGCTGCCTCTGCTGCAAGGGAATGCAAAGTGTGTCCTGACATTTGCACAGCAGCCTGCGGGAACATGAACAGTGGCAGAGGATGAACACGCTAGTCGGTTTGTCAGCTTAACCTTCTCGAAGTCCTCTTGGTCATCGACATCCTTTCGACGACAAAGGTAAGCCATACCTGATTGGTGCTCAAGTCCCACGCAAGGCCGCTTCCACACACTGCCATACCCGTAGCAGCTTGGTGGGCTGTCTGTGCCAAGGTGCTATCGCCAAGGTTAATGGAGATCATTTTCTCCGCGTTTGCTAACACCTGGGCAGCTCATTCAAGATTTAAAGTCAAAGCACAAATCCGAAATATACATGGAAGTTTCCAAAAAAGAAGGGTCCCTTTCGGGTCCCATTAAATGAGGGGCCCCATGTTTAGAAATACTCAACACGTCTTGGAGAACGACCACGTTCGCAGTGCAACCATCGTAAGCACCTCTCCAGGATTCAATGCCAACTGTTCGTCCTGTCAATGCTACGCCTGTCTGAAACAAGGCTGCCGGCGACACCTGCAAGTTCCGTTGCGATCCGCGAGTCCATTCGTTGGAACACCGCCTGCATTGTGACAACCCTCTGCCATGGCCATGAAGGCACTGCTGTCCAAGCCGTGCCTCCGTGACCTTCATGAGCCTCTTGTCCGCAATCGGACCTTAAAACCAGCTGCACCCCGCTAGAGCTGATCAGATTAGGGTCGAGCTCCACTGAGCAGCAACCCTGCTTGGGCTCGTCATTGGCATAAGCACTCGCTAGCCTGAAGTCCCGTGCACAGCTGACAAATGGATCAACACGTTAGACAAGATACTCAGGCCAGAGCTCAGGAGCCAAGTAGGTTCTAACAAATTCTGCCACCTCTCGTTTGCAATGGTTCGGGCGGTGCACTCGCGGAGGCATCGGCTACCTGCTTGCCACCGTGGCCGTCAAAGATCCCAAAAAGGGCAAAGTTCCGCTCTGGGGCGAGTTGAGGTACCCTGCATCCAACGCATGCTGTGGAACATGTCCGAATCTCAAGCACCTCTTGAGCTCCGCACAGCTCAGCCAGCGATGCGCAAATTACAGTTTCATCCTGCGCCAGCTCAAACCCAACCAAGCGCAACAAAACATACAATCAAAAATGCCGGCGTCCTCCATTTGCCGTCGCATGCCCTTCTCACCATATGCGCCAGCACGAATACCGCACCAAGCCACCTCCATGGCAGCAAGACTACGTAGACATCTGTGTAAACAAGGCTCCCAGCTCACAACAACCAATTCATGTCCAAAATTGTATTGCCCTGTGGTATGGTCGAAGCCTCGGCTTGGGTGATGTTTTCTGCTGCTGCCACTGTCGCAGCTTTCTTCACCTGCATGTCACATGTTTGCCAGATCAAGAAGGCCCTCAAGAGGAACAGAATCATCCCATGGCCTCTGGAGCCAGCTCCACCACCTTATCCAGCTCCTTTGTGCAAATCTCGCTCAGCACAAGCGAAACTAGTCATAGATAAGCTCTCACTCGATGGCGATTCTAGCAGCCATTACTCTCCACTTAAGAGTCCTCTTCAGCTTTTCTCTTCTCCATGGATGGCTGAACCTAAGCGAGGCATCTCAGAGAATGCCCACCTGGACTGCCTAGTCCCATCTGGGCCTTGCCTGGGTCTAAGGATACTGGAGAATCAAATGCAAAATCAAGTGGGGACTACAATATTCAGGGGATTGTATAAGTAGATTACCGCATAATGGAAATTCAAAGGGAAACAAGCTGGAAAATGAAATGTAAACTGGGAAACATGACTTTGGCGCTTGAGAGAGCCAATCCATTTCATTCCCCCTTTTTACTTTGGAATTCATCGTTTAGACAAGAAATTCTGACGGCGTAGATATTTCAGTGCATGTCCTGACAGCTTGCCAAAAAGATTACGGATGTGCGCTGGGCTAGCTTGTTGACTCCTCCGGCTTGCCACACATCAAAGCTTCGCTGGCCAGGCTTGGTCTCTTGTTTTGTGGAGCCCGTAAAATCTTATGATGTGATCCCCGCTTGCTGATCAGTTGCAAAGATACTGCCGGAAGTCCGGTTACTCCCAGCAGTAAGCACTGCAAAGGATACATAAACCTGGACAACTTGTTTTGTCCATTTACGGGCCTATGGCACGGGCCTGATGAGCTCTCACCGCACATCTGGGCAAATCCTGTTCTAAAATCGACTGGAAACCGTACTGTTCTACGATGCAGACTACATCAGAAATCCGCTGCTGAGAGGAGTGAGTGTCACTGTCCGAAAGACACGTGGGAACTAAGCCTGCGCAACGTGCTCCTGAAATCTAGGACTAACCATTCCCGACTATCTTCTGTGTATTTGAAGCCCTGGGTTGCTGGGGCGCTTTGACGTTTTATGTATTTGTCCTTCGAATTTGTGCCTGCAAGTTCAATCTTGTGTCACCAAATTGGTGTTTCCCAATTTGTATTCAAATGCATGTTTCAAATCGGTGTTTCGAAATGTGTGTTTCAAAACTTGTGTTTCGGACCCACTACGCGTGCACTCGTAGTCTGAGCTGGCATTGACATGCTTTGCAACTACCTGCAGCAGTCTTGGAGCCCTGCTCCCATGGGCAGGTACTGGCCATGAAACTCGGGCTCTGTCATGATGGTGTCACCTATTCTGGAGTGGACAATCATCGTCGTGACATATCTGATAGGTACTTGAACAATCTTCTGCACATTCACATATGCATCTGTACTCTTACTGCAAAGGTACAAGGTGAATTGCTTGGGACCAATGCTCTATGGCTTCACCCGCCTTCTTCCACCTTGTGCTGACGTAAGGTCTCATCATCCTTGAGACTCTTGCCCTGGTACTTCAGCCTCCGTACACGTCAACAGCAGTTGCTAAACCCTGCCATTAATCCCAAGGTCATCTCAACTGATCTGTTGCGTTGGCGAGCTCTACTGACAACTCTCGATGGCTCACGACTTGCACCATGGCCATGTCCATACACGGTGTGGCTGAGGCAGAATCTTGTAGCAGTCCAAGCCCTTCTTCTCCTTGCACACAAGATTTTCCAGACGTTTTCCATTTTGCCATGAATATCCGCCTTGCCTGGATCTTTTTCCGCAGACTTTCTATCAACTCATCGGGGTTGAGGTCGATTTCCACATCGTCCTGGAAAGCTAGGATTGGGATGGTGCGGATCTGTTGGCATCGCGGTAGCGCTCGGCTCCTTTCGGGACTTGGACTCTGGCCTTAGCCATGCAGGACAATGTCATTTCTTCTTTGCTGCACCACAACACTTACAACAAGTCGCCCTGAGCCCGTGACGGCCTGAGGTATATCTTCATGACAAGCGCAAGTAAGACCAGCCTTGTAAAATGCAATCACAGACCTAGTCTGGACAGCCAACTCTGACAGCGAAAAAAGAAGCTGCTTTGACTGTGTGGAGGGCTGGCAGTCATCAGCCACTGGATGAACCAAAAATGAGCCAAATGTTTCGGAGACGTTACGCTCTGTGTCACTGTCTCATGGGGGGGAAAGCTTGGTCAGGCAGGAGGAGGAGTGAACGTGGGAAACTCTGATGTGCTTCATGAGAACGACAGCTCAAGTTGCCATGCAGGCATAGTTTTGCACTGATGCACAGATATGTTGGTTGGAATGTCGAAGTCGCAATGTATACAACAAATGGGGGTGTGCTTAAGCAATGGTCCCAATTTCTGGGTTCCTGTATTAAGGACTCGAGCCGCCTGGAGACTCAAGCCAAGTTTGGGCACACACCCATCTGTCTTTCGGTACCAGATTGCTGTTCCTGGTCCAGAAGTTCAGGTTTGCTCGGCCGGCTGCAGCTTTTCGCTAAATCACAAACAGTCTTTCCTGCTCCACTGCTGGCACCTTGGCTTGCTGGATGGTCATCCTCTTCGCTTGCTTACATGTTGAAAACTTGGCAAAGGGTTCTGGGTGTTGGGAATTGTCCTGGTCATAGCTTCAAATAATCAAGTTATGCAGACCGAGCATTCCAAAAGCCACTTTGTGCTCTTTGTACATACACCTGGCGGTTGCTCACGAAAGGGTGACGGGTCTGTGCGCCGCCTTCTCTCTCGCTCCATGTCTTGTGGCAACCAGGTGTTCTGACACTATCCAACAGTCCCTTAGGGAAGGGGGTGGCGGCAAATCGGCATGACATGTCACGCACTGCCGCTGGTACTGTCCAAGCTGCATCCGCTACTGTGCACTCTCCGAGCTGTTGGTATCAGCATGTGTTGCCAGACTATCAGAGAAAGCTAAGGAGGAATGACATACTGCATGAAAGATATTGTTCGAGGCAACACAGCCTTCGTCGGAAGAGAGACAAGAACGATGTGGCCCAGCCACAGCCACAGCCAGGTATGGTGGTCGCGACATGACGTCGCCCGCCCTAGCACTCTCGCAATCCATGCAAGCCCTGCTTCAGAGCTTCGGATGCTGCACAGCATCAAAATTCTCAAGCACCCAAGGCACGGTTTTCCCCTCGCGGGGACGGACTGGGGGAGTCCTGTTCCATAGCCAGTGACAAGTAATATCAAACCGGAAGCACGCACAACCTTCAGCCACGTCCTGCTGGCCACCGATCTGGTAGTATTCTGTTCTGGGGGTAGTTTTGCCAAAGCTGGGCTGTCTCCTGTAGTCCTGAGCAAAGGATACCACAGACTGTTGCCCTACACAACAGCCGCTTCCCCGAGCGCGCGCTTTGCCCAGCCTGCGGTGACTCATCGGCGTCATTTTCATCGGGGGAATCCCACTCAGCACCATCATTGACTCCCACTCGCTGAAACCTTGGGGTACATCAGGTTAGATTCAATACTCTCCGCTGCAGCAACTGCATAGCTGCATAGCCAAGAAACTCTACCTTGTGTACCTTCACGGGAGTCAGCGACGATTGGGAAGGAGTCCTGCAGGTCCCATGTCTCAGGCTCAGAGGTCCTGAGATCCGGAGCGGCTGCGGTCCTCTGTAGCACACTTTCCCGGCTCGGTATGACAGGCGGAGCCTGCAAGCAGGCCCAAGACGGCTAGACCGACACGGTCTGCGCAGGCGCAGCCCCTTCCCTTCCCCATTCCCTTCCCCATCTCCGCACCCTGCGTCGCGTGCCGGCCATGGCAGGCCGGCGTCGGGCAGCCCAGCGTCGCGACGCCGCGACGCCAAGCAGAGCCTGAGCATCAAATGGCCAGGATGGTACGCAGATCTGTGCCGTAGTTTTGTGTCATTTGCCGTGAAGTGGCTGCGAAGCCCAGTGTGCCCACCAGCCAGGAATGGGAGCGGTGCGGAGCTGCTTTTGGCTTGTGGTGAATCAGCTCCTCTGCCTTGCGCTCAGCCGTAGACCTTTGCCACCCATGGAACCGCATGGAAGAGCGGCAGTCACTTCGTAAGTTAACAAGAAGATACGAGGCATCCGCACGGTTTCGTTGAGTTCCTGCACCACGACATGCGCCTCCTCCACGGCGCCATGTGCCTCCCTGCAGTGGGGCTTTGGAAAAAACAAAACGATAAGAAGCCGCCTGCAGTATAGAAGCCCGGGAAAATCTACCAGCCACCTGTCACCTGTATCTGCGACCTCCTTCAAACTCTCAAGGCTGCCATGGGTGGGAGAATAGGGACGTTGCAAGGTCGACGCTCAAAAAGTTCAGTATGTCAAGCAGCAACGGTGCGGCCTCTTCACCGTCTGCAAAGTCTGACGCACGCTCTGTTCGAGATTGTTCCCCAGGCGTCGCGCCTCCCATGCCCACACATCGCCTCACCCTAAGCTTGTTTGAGTTTCCACCGCACCTCAGTCCCTGCCAGCTGCAGGATATCCTTGGCAACGTCACTGGCCGGCGGGACATCACGGCCGAGTCGATGTGATAGCCTTAGTTTTGTTTCCCATGCCAGTACGTAGGCGGTGTGCCACCAGGGGCTGCACTGTTCCCGGACGGCAGGGATTTCCGTGAGCGCCGCAGCCACCAGGGGCGCAGCCTTTCATCAAACATGAAACACTTGAAAATGTCGATTTGGCATCGGGCTTTTTGGAAGCTCAGACGCTCACCTTGGCAGCCTTCTGTAGCACACTTACAGGGGGACCTCGAAGATGCGGCAGATGTGGCAAGTGCAGCCGACGTGAGTCCTCACAGCAAAATCGCGCCGGCAAAGATTCGAGGGGCCTTCCAACAGTAATAATCAATCCTCGGTCTTGTCGTCCAGGTACATGGAATAGCCTTGGCAGCAGCTTGTGCTACGAGCATAGTCCGATTAAGATTCCCATTGCTGAGAGCTGTACTGAAGTGGTCCAGCTGTCCACTCGTGGGCCGTGTCATGGGAGGTTGTGTCTCAGCGAGAGCCGCGGCTTCGGCAGCGAGCAGTACCTGTCAGTAGATGAGGGCTCTGACCAAGGAATCTGAGCAGGCTTCCTGCATCCGAGACACAACACATGCAATTGCAAATGGCATGGTGCTGTGATGCTTCCGAAGGGTTTACGGGCCGGCAGTATACAAGCAATCACGAATATTATGCGTGTGTGATGAACACTTCCTGATGCTAGAGCGCGTTGGTGCTGCAAGCAAAATGACTGCGCAACTGGGGTGCAGCAGGTGCAAAGAATGCATTCCGCTCTGGAACCCAGCAATCCCCTGCGCAAACTAGTTGCGGCCTTGTTTTTTGAAACGTCTTGGGGCAGCAAGCGAGACCTTGTTATCCATACTGCAGAACGCCCACGAATAAAGAGGTCTGTAAAGTCCCTGCAAACCCAGAAGGTGCAGCACACACTTTTGCCGGCAAGTCAGATCCAAAAGACGTCACAACTTCTGGAAACCTGACCAGATGGTTATCATCGATTGATATTTCTGCTAGCTGACAACACAAGGTGAGATCGACAGCACAAGCCTCGGCCGAAATGGCCAGCATTTCCGCAAGCACTGGCAAGACCTTGGAAGCAACATAACTATCTTCCAACAAGAAGCGAACTTAGCATCGCTGGAGGCCGAGGCCACATCCACCTACGGATACTTGAAAGTGGCCTCCAGAACATCGTACAGTGAGATTGCTTATAGTCTACTGAGGTTCGCGACCATCTGGAGCTGCTCGTGGGCAGCTGGTGCGGGGTTCACAATGAGTATCCCAGTCCTCCCGCAAACTATTCACTGCAGGAACACAGGAACGCATTGGCAACATCTTACGTTGTGTGATAAAAGTCAAAACAGCCAACCAATACGATTTCACTGTGGCTTTCGAGGCCCGGGAGAGGTGTCCGCGTACTTGGGGGTACGGTACAGACTCAACAAGCCCTTCTCCTCAGCAGGGAAACTATCGAAGGTTTGAACTGTGGTATTGGCTGCTGCAACGGTTCAGATGTGGTTCTTGGTTTCTGCACAATTTGCATGTGATGCTCAATGTCCTCACCCAAGCTCCCAATGCCGAGCCGGACGGGCGCCGGTGCTTGCAAGAAGTATTGTCATGTTTGAATATGCCGTTGTTTTTTAACAACAAGCCTACATTCTTAGGACATTGCTTTCTGCTGCGATTTCCTACGAAGGTCACAAGAGCAAAACTCGCACGGCATCCTCACAGCACTTCGAGGGCATGTACTGCGGCAGACTGAAATTTCACCTGGAGAAGCGTCAGCAATGCCCCCATGTAATCAGCAGGACAACAGATTCCCGTGCTAGCCGTGCTTGGGCTGCCACATGCAAGCATAGGTCCCAATGACATGGATTTCAACCTGCAAGGATGAGGCGCAATGATAAACTGGAACATGGAAAAGCAGATTGACAAGACATGGAAGCTACTACCGTGATGGGATTAATATGGGGGCGAGTATATGGATCCATTGGTCACATTGCCACAATGATGGAGAATCAAATGACAAGCATAGTAGAAAATGAAGCGGTTTTACATATGTATGTATGCATGCATGCATGTATGTATGTATGTATGCATGTATGTATGCATGTATGTATATATATATATAGGTACACTCCAAAGGCGCCTTCGAAAAACCCTCTGTCTTCTGGCATCATCGCGCACCGGGTACCTTGCACAAAGAGGTGCTCAACTTGCACTCGCACATTCACGAATGGCATTGCTACCAAACAATTCAACCTATTACCCCATATAGCCCCAATGTAGCCCTATATAACCGTACATAACCCCAATATAACCCCTATATTACCCCAATATTCAGCCTAGTTGCCAAACCAGAGCACAGACCGAAGGCCAATGCTCCTTGAGCTGGTTCAGCCTGGCTCCAAGCAGAAAGCTCAAAGATGCTCCAAGATTTTGATGCACATAATAGTAATGATAGTAGTAATAACAAGAATAGTACTAATGCTAATAACTGTCATAGTAATAATAAGTATAATAAGAAAAGCTATAATAGTAGTAGTAGTAGTAGTAGTAGCAGTAGTAGTAGTAGTAATAGTAGTAGTGATAATATTAGCAACAGTACTAGTAGAAATAGTAATAGTTCATGCTGAGCAGCGAGCAGTCGGAAGTTGAGGTTGTCAGTGAAACAAACGTCGTATGGGGGATCAATCAGCACCAAGGCCCTGGCAACAGTCAGCTTTCAGATCGAAAAGTTTGGGGCAACTTTCCAGAAGGCCTCCCAGGCTGGGAGAGGAGTTCCAGGTGCTCCAACATCTTTGGAAGACCCCTGTGCAGATTCGCGGCAATGGCAGTGTGTTTCGTAATGGAGGATGCTGCCTGTAGGCATCTTCGCGCAAAACATTCACGTGCAAGTTGCAATTGAAGGAGGCCATGCTTTCGCCTCAGAACTTGGCAAAGCATGTAGGATGCCCAGAAAGAGCATAAAACCAAACTGCCGCCAATGCGCAGAGAGCAGCATGTGCAGACTCCGCTGACTCAAAGAGTACAGCTCGCGAGCCTGAAGTGAGAATCTTTGCCGCCAGAATCGGGGAGCCTGGGTAGACGCCTGAAAAAGTGGCTGAACGTCAATGAGCTCAGCATAACATGTGAGTATTTGTGGAATCTGCTGTCCAGAACTGCATTTCAGTTGTAGCCTGGCTCCAGAGAACATCCGCCACTTTGACACGCGGTCACCAATTCGACGAAGGCCTCCACGGCCGTGGGCAGCCTGGGATAGCACATACTCAGTCATACCACTGCGTCTCGCTGGAAGATCGCCTGTTTCTCAGGAGAGCTTCGGCTTCATCCATGAGCTTGCAGCTTTTAGAAGGCGTCCGATGCCTTCCTCGCTGCGAAAGCAGCTGCCTTCCTAGCGAAGGCTGTGTCATTCAAAAAAGCTGAGCTTGACCCGCACACAACTCCAAGACAGCACCATGCGAAAATCGCCTCCATCTGCAAATGGTACATGCCGGAGCCAGCATGTGTTTCCACGTAGACCATAGGAGACTGCGACGGTAGGTTTCAGTTGTTTGCCACTGGTTGTTCATGCAGCTCAAGCTGCTCAACGCACACACTTAGCTTTCTGATGTAATTGGCATGCTGGCCTTGGCGTTCATGTCCTGAAGCAGCATCAACAACGTCACCAGCACGACATGCTTGAAGCAGTCTGCCATACTGCCAGCTTGAACATAGTGGTCCTTGGCAGAAGCACACTCCAGCAGAAGCTGACCAAAAACTGAAGAAAAAAAAACATATGGAGGATTGTGTAGACAAATGTGAATACATAGTCGTTAGTGAAGCCCTGGCTGGCCTTCACCATTTTAACAGCAGTGGTCTGAGTGGAAACCTGAGGCTTTTAAAAGCCCCTGATCCCTCTCTGTGTACTGATGCATTTTTCCTCCTCTTGCAAGACCTCTGCATTCGAGCAAAGCAAAGCAATCAAGCCACGTATGGAGGCCGCAAAGCCCAGCCAGGTGCTCGGCAGATGGAATCCTGACAGCTAATGAAGCCTTCCCTCGTTTTTTCAGCCAATCATCTAAGTGCCAGAGCCATACCGAATCAAACTGCTGTACAAAGAAACTTCCAGAGCGAGATCGCGCACGGGCTGCAATGCCATCGCCCATTGAAGGTCTACCAGCTCTTGAGCAGAGAGGGCTGGTAGATGCTCCTTAGAACACCGAGAGATAAGGAAAAGCTGGCGGGAGCGGAGGCAGCTGTAAATCTGCCAATGGGGCACCCAGGTACGCTGCACAAGTGCCCGACGCAGACGCTCGGGACTAACAGAAGCAGCGGCAAAGGCAGCTGCCGACGTGGCAAGTCCAAGAGGTGAGAACTCTGGCACCAAGGGGACCTCGCGTCTGCGAGCAGATTGTGTACTCTCTGTGTACATCAAATGGTTTGCTCTACCAAATTGCGGGGAAGCTGCAGCATGCTTTGCTAGCCTCAGTCTGCATGCCCTTTTCAGACGACACGCATGTCCATTAAAGCTGGAATGGACCATGACTGCATCTTTGCATTGCCAGGATTCTTCAACATCAGATGCTGCGGTGCTGTGTCAGCCTGAGCAAAGTGGAGCTGTGGAGCTTGTATACCGCATGCCCAAATCCGTTTGCGCACTTCCTAGAAAAGGCCCACCCTCTCCTTCCCCGCCTTTGCTTTCTGCCTATAACTAATGCACCAGCTTGAAATAATGGCTTCTGTTGGTCATCCTAGACCGAGAAGACGACTTACCATGATGTGCTTGTCCTGCTCGTTTGGGAGAAGCTCAGGGTGATGCGTGAGTGACACTCCCTACTCCGTACATCTCTCCCTCGGAATTATCAAGATCGTCCCGCCACGCGTCTTGAAGATTGACAAGAAGCCGATTTTTCTGTGACGAGAGACCAGTCACTACTCTCACGTTGATTCAGTTTCTGTTTCCATTATCAGTCACCGTGCTAGTTTCTTCCATCACTGCTACTGTGCGAAGCCTATCTCCAGGACCCTAAACACGGGTGTCAACAAAAAGTAAATACCTCAATCTGGACACAGAACTTAAACAAAGCTAGGCTCGAACACAAATCTTCAAGCCCCAGATGAAAAGAACGAAAACCCCAGACCCCGAAGCCCGAGCCAAACCGGGCTGGCTTGGGATATCTTCCGTTTTGGAGGCTTGGGGGGCTCCAAGAGGTTCAGAGGATCTCCCAAGAGCTACTTACATCGACCAAGAGCCTTGGCCAGTGCCCAGGCCAGCATCGCCACATCTCGAGCATTCAGGCTTGGAATAGAGCGCTCTGCCTGCGTTCTAGACTGGACTGGACTATGATAATTCCCAAGGGAGTTGTCACTACTGCAAGCGTGACGGTTGCTAGTGGTGTTCATAGCTTCCCTTGACCTGGCCGGCAATGCCCTACTTAGCGTCCATATGTTGTGGCGTAGCAGATACTTTCACAGACCCAAATAGAAGAAGCCCCAAAGCTTAGGGGTCCAATACAGCCTGAATATCATGTTTCTATCCAATGCCAGTCTTCAGTTCAAGGCTCTGAATTCTAGAAAAAGTTGCCTACCCTGCGGCTGCACCACTGATCATGGACACGAACATACTATGGACTTACTGAACACCCCTGAGGTGTGAGACATTTCTGTCTTCAATTCAACAGATCAACAGCTTACTGAGCTCTATGTTGCGCCAACATCAGCATCTGCCAGGCACTGAAGCTAGACTCGTCTGCCACAAATCCAGCTCATGGCATGCGGCATGCGTCCGACGCGATGCATTTGCACCACAGAAGCCGCTATCCTTCAACGTAGAGATCCTGTCCTGGTCGGCAACAGCGAGCATAAAGTGATGTTGCTCTTCATCCCAGTCCTTGCAGGTCTAAGTTTGTGAACGTTTGGCTGCCACAAGCCAGTTACCCCTGCGGTGACTTTTCTGAGACCTATTGCTTAATCTAGTATTTCTCAGATCGAAGGATCGATAGTCCATGCTTCACGTGGAGTCGTACCATCTAAATCAAGCAAGAGTCTCCTTTTGTGGTCTACATGACGTGTCTGTTCTCGCTGAGCTTACCTTAGGACACCTGCGTTATCACTGAACTCAAGGCTACATATTCTCAAAAATCCACATGATGCGAGCTTCAGCGACACGGAGTAGGTAAAATGACATACACAGTAGTATTTACTAACTGTGTGGCCGTGAACGCATGCTTGGCATCCTGGTGAGTGGCTGCTGCGCCGCCGGTAAATGCTGTCATGTCTTTGCTGGCGAGTGGTGTTTGTGCAGCATAACTGAAAGGTCTAGTGCTTAATAATGCTGAGCGTGCTCCCCTAAACTTGCAACATCATGCTTCCGCAGCAGCCGAATTACAGTCACCTCGAGGCGAGGATGCCACAAGTTGGCTCTTGTTATCGTCCGCCGGGATTCCGCTTTTGCAAAGGCCCAAGCTAGCTTTGCAAGGTTTGGCCCATCCAGTGATTCCAGCTTTGGAAGCGCATTCTCTGCAAAAGCCATAAATAGGACACCTGAGCAGCCACGGGTCCAAAGCAGCTCTGTGATTGACTTACTCACAAAATCTAACTGACCTCAAGATGCTAGCGTCTGTTGCAGTTGCTGGCAAGGAACCTTCAGTTCGGCCAAGCTTTGCGAAGGCCCAAGCCACACGAGCCAGGCCAGCACCGTTAAAGCGTGAGACTTTCCGCAAGCACGCGGTAGCGAAAGCGGACACGAGACCCTGGCATGAGAATCCACAGCCAGTGGCCTTGTGGCCTTGTGATGCTTCACAGAGCCTCACACTGTCTTTTCCACATGCCAGCCTCATCTGCTGCATCAAGCCAGGCAAAAGCCCAGACAATGCTAGCAAGCTCCTGCGGGCAAAGGCCGACGAATGTTTGATGTGCTTGCGTGTACACATCACAGGAGTCTGTCCTGCGGGTGGAAGGCATCGGAGCTCTTCAAGAACATATCTGACAGTCCACGGAGCAGCGGTTCGTGACACACCTCTGCCTGCAGAACGGCAGAGAGGGAAAGCAAAAAGGCACAGCAGCAGCAGCTCTGCAGCACCAGGCCATTAAGCAAGTAGCCTTGGCAAATGCCCAAGCCGCGTTGGCAGCATCTTGCCTGTAGAAAAAAGAGAATATCTCCCGCAAAGACAAGGAGGGTTGGGCTATGTGAGATCCTGTTGAAGCTTCTCAGCTCTTCAGCTGCTCGCTGCGCCAGCTTCATCAGCAACTCTCTCTCAAAGACCTGGCACAATGGGGGGCCGAATGGAGAAGGGGAAGAAGTGACAGAAAGGCGGGTGAGCGCTGCAGCATTCCTTTCCTCACAGTGACTCATCCTCCAAGCGTGCCTCCATCTTGGCAAATGCCCAGGCCAGATTCAAAGCTTCTTTGCCGCTCAACTTGTCCCAGCGCATAGCTCCCTCTCTGGTCAGAAGAGGCACAAGCTGATCGGAGTGAGCCTGAGCAGATTCACATAAGGCACATCTGAAACAACTGCTTGTCAACTGATAAAAGATACATGCAGACTGAGAGCTCGACATTCAATTGTAATTTTGCTATCGCCCACGCAACAATGCCCAAGTCTTTGGAGGATAGCAATGGAATGTCTGACTCGCATGCATCCGTCAGAGCTCTGAGAAGTCGTTCTTCCTCTTCGGGAGCTACCTTGGCTTCGTTTTTTCAAAGCCTTATACATCAAGGGCCCCATCACATCTCTTGAAATTGCATTCTGTGTTTGCAAAGCGACTCCAAATTCCGCGCGACCAAGAACCCAAGCAAGTGCCGAAACGTCTTTCGGGCGCAGCGTTTGCGCAATTTCCCCTGCCTGCGCGAACAAGGTAAGGCATGCTGGTTGTTCTGCGTATTGATCGCATTAACATTTATCTAGCTAATGCTTGAAATTTGGAACTACTGCTACCAGCACACATATAATGTCCAAACCCCCAGCCCTGGTCCATCCATTCTTGTCAATCTGAACTTGAGCCATCGTGGCAAACTGCCTGGTACTGGCAGCTATCAATGCTCGGGTTGTAGGTCATCAGGACATGGAGCAGCACGAAATGAAATGAGGCTAAAATGCAGCACAACTGTTTCTAGAATCGTTAGGTTGAAGGAGAATTCTGTCATACAACGTGATAGCATGCAGGTAGCACCTTCCGAAGGAGGAGTCGCCAAGGCGTCGAGAGGCTGGTGGCCGTGCCGGGTGATTGCCTCAATGCACGATTCATGGATTCAAATTTGTGGCCCATGGGCTGCCCCTTGTAACGGCGGCTACCAAGGCACACAACACAGCGCAAGGCAGTGATCGTATGAATGGCATCGAAACTGCCAGCATGGCATGTCCACAACTGAAGTGCCTGACAATGGAAAGACAAACAAAGAAAAGGGTGGAATTTTCTCCGGCCTCAGCGCCTTTGGCTTTTGCCAAGAACTGCTGCAGCACACGCGGGCTCAGCTCCGGGCCGGAACCTGAAAACCAAATCCCAAAAAAATCTTGCAGCTCAAGCCGACAAGTCAGTGAAATCTCTAAACATGATGGTGTCGTGCCAATAACCATGGAACACTTCAGACCACGAGCTGCCATGAAGAAACCCAAACCAATATTGTAATTCCATTTTGTTTCCCATCATCCTTGTATAACCCCCATATAACCCTCATATAAACAGTTTAGGATACAGAGAAAAAAACTGCAGCGCAACATTTCGGTCAAGCATCGCAACTGTGAGCATCTTCTTCGAAATGTCTTGCACCCGATCGACCACATGGCCAAGCAGGTCAACGATGGATTCTTGAACCGAAACACATGTGCAAACTTATGTGCTGACAAGAAAATACAGCCATGCTGGGTACGTACGTCGAAACAAGCAAGTTACATTCACTTCTGCCATGTATATATGCCGAGGAAACTCAATAACATTGTTTCAATGACACCCTGCAATCTTCTGCGCACAGGGTGGAATGCATCATGTACAACCCAAAGGGACATCTGCAATTCTGTCATGAACTTATGACATAAATCCAATGAAAATGCATGCGTGCACAAAACGACAACATCGTTTGACCATGTGGGAAGAGTTCGCGTCCAGGACACTACGCATTCTGAGACTGCGGTTGAATTTGCGTATCCCTTTCGCTTAATCGTAGATAGCAACAAGGCATATGCCACGGCAATGTTGTCAAAATATGACCAGGAACCAATAAATCGGGCTACGATTCCGCTGTTCGTGCCCAGAAAACCGGATTTGTTCTGCTTTTCAACTACGGTGAACACATATTCTTAAATCCTATGGTTTTTGCCGGACCCAATCATGAATAAAATTATGGTTATGAGGTTCTGAATCATGTTTCACCATAATTCAACTTGTCACCACATGACTCCATCTGCTTCTTGTTTTGTTGCATCGATATTCCCAAATGTAGAAAACCCAAAAAACTGTGTGCAAAAATCTATTTCGTCAATTTCAACAATGAGGGGACAACTTCTTGGCAACTACAATCAGCACTCAATCACAGCACATGTTCAAAGCACAGTAGTCTTTTCGCATCATGCATGCTTTGCGTCTTGAGCTTTAGCTGGTATCAAAAGTTATAAACTCATAGGCTCGACCACGAAATTTCAAGACTACATTTCAATGATTTATATCAAGCGCCACGAATGCTCAAATGTTTGAACTGTTTCTTCTGTTAACCTTGGGCTTGCCGTAATCACGGTATCGGGCTGTTTAAATAGGTTCTGTGGGCCAAACTTCAACGCTATTGAGCCTGCGTCGCTGCGTGGCTTCATCATCTCTCATGATGTTTTCAGGTGCCACTGGTACTGCTTCTCATGAATGCAGTGTGGGAAGCGAATCGATCTTTGGTCAACCACGATTGGATGATGACGAATGTAGAGAAGTCTTCGATACTGGTTGAAGAAGTATCTTGCAAAATATTGCTTCAAGTGTGTCGAGCATTTTTACCTGGCACAAGGACAGAATAGACGCAGGGTTTCTGGCATTTGCAGAAAGCTCATGCATCGGCCTCGGGAGCCTGGCATTGAGGGAAGGCGGAACAGACTGGAGACGGGACTGCCAAGACACCTGAGTAGTCTCACTCACACAAGCCGACTTTCGCAATGGTCACTGGAATAGCCCCCTCGAAACTAATGACACTGCATTTCTGCAAGTCTGCAAAATCTCAAAAAGGTATCTGATCTGAACAGGGACCTCCTGCTGCAAAGATTTCCGATGCACTTCTGCTCGGACGCTCTCTCCTATGGCTTGAACCGGCGGGTGGACACTTCGCCAGGGAGACCATGTGTAGACACATACAAAACATGCTGGCTGTATGCACCGCTGGCCGAATTTGCGGTTCCGTTGCGGCCAACAGTCTTGGAATGGAATGCACAAGAAGATTTCTGGAGAGGATTGCTGGGTATAGGATGGGCACACACGGCGACCTAAAACAAAGGCTGGTCCAAACATAGGGAAAATCTCCGAAAATCACACGATGACTTATCGAGCATCGACGCAGGACATGCTGTAAGGGCAAAATTCGCACCGCATGCAGAGAGACATGTTTTCACTTCATGCGCATGTCGATCGCATTGCTCATCACAATTGCCTGGCTCTGCTACGGCTATGGATTACAGACTACAAAAGCAACTCACCCTGTTTCCGAGTTCAAGGTCCACTCTGCAAACAGGGCGCAGTGGTTTCCACTGGGTGATGATTGTTGTGCTAGATTTCCAGACCGCAACCTGTCCATGTGGGTTGGAGGGCCCTACCCACATTGGTTGATTTCCAAACACATGGCCTTTGTGACAAACTCCTCTCTTAGACTTCCTCAGAGGCTGCTCTTACGAAGCTTGAGGCCTCACTCAGTCACTCACTCACTCACTCACTCACTCACCCTCTCTTCTTGTACTGGCAATACCTGTCCCCGAGGGGGCAGGTCGGGGCTACGCCCCGTCGCCGCGCTTCCCTCCTTCTCTACACTGCAAAATGGCAACAAACCTCAAATAAATTCTTTGTGAACCATCCCCCCCATCTTCATCTATCCCACCGGGCCCCAATATCCTGACTTCTCTACGGTTCATTCAAGAAAAAGTTGCTCCCTTTTGTGGCCGAGGAAGGATTGACGTTTGCTTGCTCCATTAAGTTTTTGGCCCAATATGAAAACAGCTCCCGTCGCCCCTGCATCTCACTGCCTGGAATGGAAAAGGCATGCGCTAACTCCCGATCGCAAGTTGCTCCTCGAAGCTGTTGTTCAAATCAAAGAAAACAGACAGCAAAGGAGGTAACAATTGGGGTTGCTGTGTATTTTGCTGCTTTTCACACGTATGTACATGCATCACGCTGTGATCCTTCTGTCACTGCTCCGAATTGTTCTACACTAGTCCACAGCCACATATGTATCACAAAGCATAATATGCAAATTTGAGTCGCAAGGAATAAAGCGTATATATATATTCGGTTCACAATCTTTCTATCCGAAATATGCAATGTTGCAGAAACCAACGTGCTTTGATTTTGCAGGGTGGAAATGCAAGCTCTGATCACGACTCATGCAGGGAGGCTGGGATCAGCATGTGCAATGAACCCCTCCCCCCCTCTAAGTACAAAACTATGTTCGTCCACGGATGTGGGAACAGCAAGCTACCAAAACTACACTCATCCACCGGTGTGGGAACTGCGAGCTACAAGGCTACGTTCATCCACGGGTGTGGGAACTGCAAACTACGCGAGTTGTTCCTCACAGCTGTGAGGACGTACAGGCAATTTTGCCACCCCACAGATGTGGGCATTGCCAGCTACAAAGACTAGCCCGCGGAATCGGGAAATTCACGTGGTGCTGATCTGTGGCTGTCAACAGCGAGGCAAGAAGACTTGAAAGCCATGCACGTGCAGCATGGGCAGCGCACGCTGGGCAATTGCAATTGCCTACGGAAGCATGTGACTGTGGACACACGCAGGGCGGTCAGCTGGTTTGATGCATTGAATTTGTGTCCCCGCTGATTTCTTCGAAACAGTCAGGGCCTCCGAAGCCAGAAAGGGTTCCGAGGTTTGCGTCATTAACATGATCATCAAGGCACTACCTGGAGGTACATCCAAAGGATTATGCTGGAGTACACTGCGTGCAGGTGCAGTTCCAAGAAATTTTGCGGGCTCAAGAAAATTTTCCGCGTAAGGGCGGTAGAGGGTGGGTCAAGAAATTTTTTGCATGCAATGCAGCTTTGTGATCCAAAGTGGCCGTGGACGCAAAAGTAAATCCGTGGCGCCAAAAACGTGGCGAGGCAAGTGTAAAACAGAAACGAGTAAAACACGTAAACCGTTCTACACTAGTCCACAGCCACATATGTATCACAAAGCATAATATGCAAATTTGAGTCGCAAGGAATAAAGCGTATATATATTCGGTTCACAATCTTTCTATCCGAAATATGCAATGTTGCAGAAACCAACGTGCTTTGATTTTGCATGGTGGAAATGCAAGCTCTGATCACGACTCATGCAGGGAGGCTGGGATCAGCATGTGCAATGAACCCCCCGTGTTAGACCAGCATGCAAAAGAAAAAGCACGTGCCAGCATCCGCTGCAAACGCATCCGCACCAACTTGGAAGGTGGAGGATGGCATGTGCTGGCAGCTGATTATATGCAAGAGGCAGGGCTCGGGTCTAATGCATCCCCCTAACGGCTTAAACCCTAAACTAGCACGGGCTTGGGGGGATCCCACATAAGCTTGTGCCCCTCAGGCCAGATGCGGATGTCAGCAGGAGAGCCCCATAGAGCAGGGAGCATCAGGCGCACGCGATCATGCAAGGAGAAGTTCGGCGGCAGTTGCATTCTGAGCAAATGGGCGCAGCTTGGGGACGAGTTTGTGGAAATCAGAGATGGAAAACGATTCCGCGAACCAGACATTGGAGCCAGAAGGAAACCGCCAATGCCGATGTGGCTGCCCTTGGCACAGGCATCTGCTGCACAAGCCGCTGGAAGCCAGCGCGGCGGCTCTCAAAGGGGACGATGAAGCGGAGGAAGATGGCACCATTGAGACCAGAAGTCTAGCAGCGCGTGAGACGTCTTGGACAGTCTTCGCCGGGTGTCAGTGGGGTCTGCGACGCGGAGCCAGATGCGTTTACCGGTGAGCCTCACCTTGGCGACCTCAGCCTTTGTCCGCACATCTTGATGGCGGATGCTCAGCAAACGACCACCAAGCGGAAAACTAGTTCCCGGCGTCACTGAAAGGAAGATTGCGCTCTCGCTGAGGCATTCCAGCATCTCAGCCCAACTGTCTGGACTGATACTATAGCTGGTGGCAACGTGGTCGTAGAGCGTGCAAAGCCAAGGATTTAGAACGCGGTGCAACTGCGACACCCACTGCAGGAAACCTAACAAGCGCTGCATATCTTTCACCCCGAAAGTGCTGTTGGAGAGAACTTGGGCAATGGCCTTGTGTAAACGTGCGTGAACCCGCATAGAACTGCCAGCCTGTCCATGTCACGACCCTGGACAACTGCATTTTTGACCACGACAGAGGCACTCGAAATGCCTGGAAAAAGCCAGGGTGATGCATGCCCCAAGCGCAGCCACCAGCTGAGGTTGCTCTTGCAAAATGTCATCCACGTAAGCGAAAAGACTGTGTTTTATCCACAAGATGAGGTGCAGCATTCTGGCAAACCAGTAAGCACTCAAAGACGCCCCGAAGGGACAGGAGGTGCATGCGTACGTTCTGTCATGAAAATTTCAAGTTGTGCTCGCGAGTTAATATCATCAACAAGGATCTGGAATCGAAATATCCAATAATCAGGAAATGATTCATCGCTCAGACAAAGTACGCACACACACTTTTTTCAATGGCTGGATTCTGCATAACCCACGCAGGCAACTGCAGTCCCTTGTTCAGGGGCGACATTTTTGATGCCACCCCTGGATAGCATGGATACTGAGTGGTCCATCACCTGTACATCCTAAGCTACGAGCACACATGACCCGGCTGGGCCCCTACACCTACGCAAAGCTGCGGGCTACAGAGCCCACAGCTACACGACCCGGCGGGGCCACCACGCACACGCAATCCTGGGATCGCACAACACTGCACCTGTGGACCAACGCGAGGAGCACAAAAGGAATTACCTGGATAGAAACGCTTTCTATTCCGAAGGTATCAAGAGTCGGCACTCAAGTTTGCATCATTAACGATGATGAGGAATGACCATCTCAACACGCACGTACAACCCAGCATGGGTAGGGATGCGCCGAACAAGAACCAAGGGTGGGCAGGGTGGGCAAATTTTTCCTTTGCTACACAAGCACAACTTGAGCCAAGGCAACCGCACGTAAAAGTCACACACGTGAATTTTCAAGCAAAACCTAAGTGGACACGTCCACAAAACAGGTCGTCGTCCATTCGTAACATGTTGAGCCCTTGTTGCTGGAGCATCGCGCACTGACTTGTGCGCCGCACGGATGTCCACCGCGAACAGCTCAGCCTCTTCTGTGCGCCCGCGCAAGGGCCAGGCGGCCCGCACGTCACTGAGTCCAGGAAGAGAGTATTTTTCGGGGATGAGGAAAGATGCATTGGGTACCGAGGAATCCAACACCAATCTAGTTTCGCGACCCTCGGATTTAACCAAATTGCACCGGCCGACGGCGACCATGTCTGGCCACCTTGCCTGCGCCTGCTCTAGCGCGCCTACCTTCTCCAACCAACCTTGAGCAACCTCTTCCTGGACTAGGGCACGAAAGGTGTCTGGATCTTTTTCTGCTTCCGTCCAGTTTCCTTCGCAGATCAAGAGATCTGGAGGTTCGAAAGGCTCCTCACAAGAAACAGGTGCGAAAACCCCACTGCGTGGACTCCGCTAAGGAGGCATGGCCAAAGGCCAAAGAGAAGCATCCACGTCGCCTGTGTGAGAAGCGAGGGCTTGCAGGGCACGCAAACAATACGGTTGCCCATCGGGGACTTCCCAGGAGATGTCCTTCTGGGGTGGCGCCAAAATGTGCTTCGCGAACGAACAGGGTCTGCAGGTCACGTATCTCGTCTTCGGAAAACAGGATCATATATCAGGCCCGAGGCAAGAGAATTTCTGGGGCCGTGCACTGGTCATTGCCTCAGCCTGTGCCTGGGATAGCCTGTGGCGCCAGGGAATCCACTTCCAGACCTGATCAATGAGATTGCGTTGCAATAGGGCGAGCACGCGTGAGGACGGTAGGCTGTCCAAGTCGCTTGAGCTGCGCCACCTGGCTGGTAGGTATTTTCGCTGGAAAGGGCTCTTGCCAGGAGTTGGCCGAATCCTGCACTGAAGACGCCATGGGTGCAGGGGCAGACACGGGTTCATGGGTTGAGGGTGCTGGCTTGGCAGCATTTCTGCCACAGGAGACGAACGCGCGCCACTTGCAGTGCTCGAGGTGGCTCGGCCTCCACACTGAGGTCAGAAATGAAGTTGTCCAGATCGGACAAGTCGATGGCCACCACGCCAAACTCTTGGACGCTGACAAGCAAAAAAGAGTCATGAAGATTGGCTGGGATCTGGCACGCTTGAAGAAGCTCCGTCATGCCAGATGCATGGTCCGCCTGGGGACCATGTTCCTCGTGAAGCAGCGCTGCTATTGAACCTCAGGAAAAAGCCAGACAAGGTACTAGCTCGCAGGATCAGGCCATATACATGGTTTTGTTGGCAGCACACAGCACAGCATGCCAAGGCTGCCAAGCAAACCGGATCGAATATTTCGGAAAGCGGGCGCACGCCAAGGCTGCCAGGCAGAGCATGCGCAGCAGGGCAGGAAGCACGCACGTCAAGGCTGCCAGTCAGAGCATTCCGGAAAGCGGGCATGCAGCAGGTGCAGAGTTGTCTTGACAGGCACGGAGGTGAACTTGGCGCATGTTTAAAATAAGTACTTGTCAAGCATGCCCAGGCTGCCACGCAATAGTTTGCCTAGGTGAGCGCAGCAGTAGGCAAGACAATTCGCCAGTAGGAGGCGGGGAGGTTCGTTCCACGCCTCAGCAGCCAAAGTTAATGCCAGCAGAAGGCACGGATTCTTGTTGCTGGGATAGTACGATAATGGCCATCCGAACAAAAAGAGCCTGACATGCGCAGAAACATTGTTTGGTAACTGCGCTCAATGTCAGCCGTCACAAGCGCGGAACCTTTAACCTGCATGGACGGTGTCGTATTCCAGAAAATTTCCAAGAGGTTCACTTGCACTCCATGTCTTCTGCTTTCTGAAATGACCACAGGCAAGAATACTGAACTGTCTTGCGGTCAATGCCTTTCAAAAAAAAACAGCAAACGCCAATTAAGCATAACGCAATTCTTCCAACACCGCACTGGGCATTAATCATCTCAACTTGCCTCT
>CAJNIZ010043239.1:0-10344 GCA_905231905.1 Symbiodinium pilosum
CATCATTTTTGACAACCACCCATTTAGGGTCGAGGGTGACACTCACTGGTTTGGAGTTTGTTGGACTTTCTTCTATTGCAGCTACAGTCTGTGTTGTCTTTTGGTGCGTGGAGGGGATTCCCATATCGTGCCGACTTTCGTCTACAAAAAGGGCTACTTGTTCATGGTTCAGGGGCATTTCCTGGGCAGACAAGATCCAAAGCAGGAAAACGCTGTGTGGAGACCTAAGCCTGAGGGTTTCGGGTTTTAGGGGAAACCCTAAACCACGTTCAAAAGCAACCTACCCAGGCCTGGCACCAAGAGTGCAACATTTAAATGCCCTCAGCCGCCTCAAATCCTGAACACGGACCTTGAAATTTGAGCGCACGCACCCAATCTACAAGGGATTAGGAGCCTCTTCTTTGGGGGGGCAGCCCATAACAAGGACTGCAATATGTTGGGGTTTATTTCCGGGCTGGCTACATGAGCTATAGTCTAAACTCCTCAAACGGGGTTATATAAGAAAGTATATAGGGGAGTATTATAGGGGTTATCAAGGGGCCTACTAGGAGTTTAGACTATAGCTCATTTGAAGTTGCTGTGCCTGTGCAAGGCTGATATGCCCGCGGAGCTCGCACCAGCGCCTGGCACAGTAGTGGCAGACGTTTCTTTACTGGGTTGCTGTTAAGGAGTTTAGATACAGTTACCAGAATGGGTATATATGTATATGTATATGTATAGCACGTAACAGGTTTCCCCTAACATAGTGCCCTAAATTAAGGTCCGTAACAGAAACCCAGTCTACGTTCAGAGAGGGGCTAGTCTGCATGTTTCTCAGGATCCAAAATCAGGAGCAAGACCTCATCATACACTACGATAACGAGGCTATATTGCTAAGTACTGGACCCTAAATCCTACCCCAAAACCCTAAACGTGGTTCCACCCACAATCCATTGTCCTGTAGGTTCCGTCATGAGTGTCCTCGAGCATGGTAAAAGTCCCTGTTCGAAGCTCTAAACTCTAAATGGGGGCGGTGTAGGGTTTAGGGCTTGAATTACAGCACCCTTTCGGGAAGTTCATGCAATAAGGGCTGGTATAGCGGGGTCTATGTTGCAGCTCCCTATGTGTGGAATCCAACAAATGAGTCCCCGCAATCTGCTGGGATGATAATCCCTTTCCTAACACATTTAACCACCCTCCCAGCCCTAATATATCCTCATATCAAAGAAGTCCGCCCCACAGAGAAGGTCGCGCAATACTAGCATAAGGGGATTAGATGATCATTGGCCCTAAGCCCCCAAACCCTAAACCCTGAACCTTGAACCCTAAACCCTAAACCCTTAACCCTAAATCCTACACCCTAAACCCTTAACCCTAAACCCTAACCCGCTAGCACGAAACCAGCCTTCTCCGCATCCGAGGCATCTGAGCCACAGGAGGTCGAACTGCAGGAGGCTCCTGCAGCACAGGGCTTGAAACGCCCAAATAAATGGGGCTTTCCCAAAACTAGGGGTACCATTTTGGGGGTCTCTATAATAAGGACTATAGTATTTGGGGGTCTATATTGGGGTCTCCCTATTTTGGGAAACTACCAAATAGGGGTAATCTTGGGTTCTATAGGGATATTCTAGGGGTTATATAAGGGTAATATATACCGGGGTAATATAGGGGTTATATAGGGCTAATGGAAAGGAAAATGGAAATTACGGGGATTGTAGGGATTATATAGGGATTATATAGGGGTTATCTAGGGATAATGGACAAGAACATGGAAACAACTCTATATATATATATATGTTTATATAAAGGTAATAGAAGGGATATATATAGGGATAATGGAAAAGAACATGGAAACTACTACCAAGGGTTTAGGGTTTAGGGTATAGGGGTAATATAGGGGTAACATAGAAATAATGGAGAGAAAATGGAAACTACAACTTAGGGCTTAAGCTGTGGCCAAGGGAGCCCGAATGAGCTATGGTCTCCTTAAAGGGGGTTATATAGGAATTTGGGTTTGGGGTCTAAACTCCTTGAAGGGGGTTATATGAGGGGCAACTAGGGGTCTATGAAGGCAGATGCTAGGAGTTTAGACTATGCCTCATATGATGAGGTGCGCTTAATGGGTTTTGCTTTGGTGTTGAGATCTTCAGATGTAGTATTTATGTGAGGCTTGGGTTTAGGAAGCAGGTTCTCAAGCTTCGGCCAGTACATGGCGGGAATGGGAATGCTAGTTCCCCCAGGGTTGAGGAATTCAAGAGAAGGCAGATACTTCCACATGTTTCTTTGTCTTGCTTTGTGGTTTAATGTGCGTTCGGCAAGCAGACGGCTCGAAGCCAGGGCTGCCAGAATTTTCCTTTGTTCACCTTCGGTTGATGCACTTGCCAGTGCAATAGCTTCAGGGCACCAACAAGCCCAAAGTCACAACATTTCCGCCAGAGTTCGGACAGCCTAAGCCCTAAACCTCCAAACCTCTCATTCCCCAAACCCTCAGCAGCTTGAACCCCGAAACCCTGAACCCAGAACCCCAGCTTTTACTGCGAAGGCAGTCCAAACCGATGCTTACGGCGACGTGCCCCTGGACATGGAAGCTGAGCCAGCGGAGGTCACATTGTTGCCGGGTTTAGGGGTTTCGGGGTTTAAGGGTTAGTTTAGGGTTTTGGATTTAGGGCAGGCTCAGAAGGCCTGTGGCAAAAAACATCTAGGGGTTCAGGGTTAAGGGTTTAGGATTTTGGTTTAGGTTCTCAACTTTGTTGGTTTAGGTTCTCAACTTTGGGTGGGCCGGTGCCCTAGAGACCCAAGGATATACAAGGATTTTGAGGGATATGGGGGTCATTGCCAGGGACAGGTGGGACTGGTTTTAGAAACTCCCTTGTCATTGTTACCACAAAGCAAAGGGTTATCCCCATCACAACTCATGATGTTACTTATGGTTCCGTCTGCCTTGGTAGTTACAAAGAGATGGCTAAAGGCCGGTGATTTGGAAATTCCATGTATTTTTCAGGCTCCTAGACGAATACGAGGGTCACCCATTAACATCTCGCCCGATCCTGGACCTCAGGCTTAATAAGCCCTTAATTGTGTCATGGTGTCGGGGTAGGCCCAGAGGTTGCAGCAATCTGTTTAGAGGTTTGGGTCTGATGTCCCAGGAGCTTGCGGCCACAGAAGCCCTGGAGGCTTTGCCCTGCATGTCTACTAGGGGCTCTCAGTATAGGATGAATCCTGTTTTTGTCTTAAAAAGGGGGAGGGGAGGGGACCTGGTTTAGCTGAGTACAAATGTATAGACACCTCTTGGATGCATTGGCCTGGGTCCTCCTTACATGCCAGGTGAATTTTGGATCTCATATTTCTGAGCTGCCAAACGCTAATCTGGTTTTGAGGTCAAGGTTAAGACACTGGCAGTGTTGATGGTGCCGGCTTTCAGTGTGAGAGAGTGAATGTTTGCACCCATATCCAGAAAGCTGGGCATTCTTTTGAGGCCTGTGTTGAAAGTACCGTCAGATTCAACAGAGATCATAGAAGGAGAATTCTTCTCGTCTGGACCTAAGCCCACTTTTGCCGTTTCCATCCTACCTCAAGATCTGCAACACGCGGTGCGTTATGCAACTTCGGCTCCTTGGGGGCTGAAGCACTCTGGTTAGGTTGCCGTTTCATGTGGGCTGTATCCGTGTGGCGGTGGCGGTTACGTGCATAGAAAATCAGAAGCTAACCCATCCTAACCATTGACCCTGAACTCTTCAACAAAGCCTGCCAGTCCACCAGCTACTCTGTGCTTCTACTGCTGCTCCTGAAGCGGCATGGTCGCTACACGCCATTGCCAGTGTTCATCTCAGACAATCGATCTCAGACAATCCATCCCCAGCTGATCCTTATTGCTCTTTCTACCTCTTCCATCAAGGCCAAGTCCCTCTAAGCACTGAACCCGAACCCCCCCACATTAATTTCTGAACCTGGACTCCGAGCCTCCAGCAGACTACTGATTATATACCTGAATACTGACAAGAATAACCCTGAACCCCTCAAGCCATAAAACCTGCCTAGACTTCCCAAACGCCCAGAGGAAAAAAACGCACGCACCCATTACTTTAGGGATGAAGGCTACGCGTCGTATTTGCGAGGTCTGAGTATACCATTAAGCCTCTCTTAAGCCTATACCCTTCAGGGTCTGCCACCTTGAGCTACACCTCAAACCCTCCCTGAAGGCGGTATACCCTAAGCCTAAACTCCTAAGCCCTAAACCCTAAACCCTACTCCAAGCCACGCAGGCCTCAGAGGCTTCAGAGGCCCCCTCGGCGGCGGCGCCGAGCGAGCATTCCGCACAGGCGCTGGCAGCGAAGGCGAAGAGGGTTTAAGGTTCGCTTAGGTTCTAGGGTTTAGGGGTGAAAGGTTTTTAGGCTTGCAATATAGCGTGGAGATATAAGTTTGGGGTTGGAGGCGTGGGCGTTTGGGGTTCAGGAGAGTTTTTATTTACGGAGGGTCCCATTCCTCTGTTTATGCTTGGCATGAGGAAGCTTATTTCTGGGAAGCTTGTCATAGTAGGTATCGTGAGGAGATTAAAGTGGTCAGGGTTCTGAAGGGACCACCATGCGCACCCACAGGTCAGATACAGTCACATGGTCCCAAGAATGCAGAATCAAATGGAAGAGAAGATGGAACATGTAGGAGCTATTTTGGAAATTTAATTTTGCGTCGGATCTGCAGTTGATGTCCGCTGGAATCATCTCACCCTGATCCTCCCAAAAGTCCAAGGCGCTTGTGCGCGCCTACAACACGAAGCTGGGACTGTGAAGTAGGGATCTTGCCCTTCAAGCTCGATGGAGGTTTCTATTTGATCAAATAAGGCCGCGCAAGGCAATGTATCTGTTTGTTCAATTGTCAAGGAGGCAGAGCACATACCCAAAGACCTTTCGGGGTTTTGGGGTTGGTATGACACCAAACCTCGCACCATGTTAGGGCTCCGGGGCTCTGATCTTCGTGTCTATGAGGAAAAGCTGATGGGCCTCTGCATATTGCAAGCGGCCCGTAAGCCATGAACCCTACTTGTCGGCGAAGCTGGCGATCCGCGCCGGAAGAATTATGAGACAGCCTAAGGTCCTTGTACTTCCTAATTTCATATGACTCTGAGTCGTGAGGAGTTGCTTGAGGCATAACCATCGAGCTTAGTCTTAATGAAACTCCCGGATGTCCCTCCATGCAGCTCCTCCAACCCAGGAAGAGCGCCAGCGCCCTGCGCATTGCACTGGGTGCTGCCTATGGCGCAGGGGTGGAGCCGGCGAGGCAGACGTTTGAGGGTGACGGTTACGGTTTAAGGCTCAGAGTCCTAAGGTAGCTGCAGCTTCTTAGGGCATGCACTATGGCCCGCTAAGAACCAAGGCTCATGCATCATGAGACTTTGTGGGATCAGAGTTGGCCTGGCCCTCCAACCAACCAAAATTCAAGTAATCTTTCCTTGGACCCCGAACCTCTTTTGGGGAGAAACTCGGGCCTCAAAACCCTAAACCCCAGAACCTAAAACCTAGAGCCTCAAAACCTATAAGCCCTAAGCCCTAAACCTTAAAATCTACCCCAATATAGTAACTTAATTTAAGTTCCTTAAATCCCTATATTCCCCCAGTTTCCATTTCATTTTCCATTTTCTTTTCCATTTGATTCTCCGTTATAGGCCCCTGAACCCCTAAACCCGAAGAGTAAACCCTGGTTCCTGGCCACTGTTGAGAGCAGGCTCGAGGAAGCGGAAGCCTGGTTGAAGGACTGGAACTGTGGAGGTAGGGGAGGGTTTAGGGTTCAGGGTTTAGGGTTTAGGGTTTAGGGATTAGTAAGCCCCCTCCCCTTAATAGGGATTATGATAGGGATCCTAATATTACGGCCCTTTAAAGGAGGAGGTTTATAAATCATGGGTTTACATTAGGGGAGGGTTTAAGGATTCAGGGTGCCTGGCATCAACGAGACCACATGCAAAAAAAAAGGGTTCAAGATTTAGGGTCTTGGGTTAGGGATAGGCACCTGAAAGGCAGTACCTATAGTTCTAGTCTCCGTACTGTCCCCAATCAACTTGGGTTGAAGTAGCTCAATATTTTTCGGCAGCCCGGTTTGCCGTGTATGTCTGGTATCCTCCGATAACATTCTACAATTGCGTATGGTTGAACGAAGTCTGTTGAACACATGTAAGGCTGTCAAGTGTCCCGCCAGTAGCTTAGTTCAAGCTATGCTGGTTATGAGTCATGAGCGAGAATCGAGGTTTGATACCGGTGATTACTCGCCGCGTTGGAAATCAAGAGACCAAGAAACCAGCGCGCTTGTCATCGCCCGTGCCACCATGAGTGCTAGTCCTTATTGTTGTCCCCATGGGCCACATCATGGTTAACTTCAGAATCCTTAGTCCAAAGCCGTCACGCGTAAACCTCACGCTCAAACTTGTCCGAAGCCTGCTCTACTTTCTACCAGATCCCTAAGTCCCATTCTTGCCCTGGCCCCTACACCCCTTGAACTAAAGCCTGAACCCTCAACCCCAAGTCAAACATCCTAAATCTTAAACCTTAAGCCTTCAAACCTTGAAGCCCTAAATCCCTACGTCCATACAACTCTTAAATTCTAAAGCCCCAAACCCCAATCCCTATTCCCTGAGTCCCTATGGTCCCCCTTAGTAAATAGAATATGGCTTTGGGTATATTGTAATAAGATCCCCAGAAACCCCCATACTCTATCTACTTAAGGGGGACCCCAACCTTAAACCCTACAACTTAAGCCCTAAACCTTAAACCCTAAATAGTAGTTTCCATTTTCTTTTCCACTATCCTAAAGGGGGACCCTAAACCCTAAACCCTAAACCCTAAATAGTTGTTTCCACTTTCTTTTCCGTTATCCTTAAGGGGGACCCTAAACCCTAAACCTTAATCCCTAGACCCTAAACCCTAGACCTTAAACCTTAATCCCTAAACCCTAAACCCTAAACCTTAAACCCTAAACCCTAAACCCTAAACCCTAAACCTTAAACCCCAAACCCTAAACCCTAAACCCAAAACCCTAAGCCCTAGATGGTTGGAGGAGCTTTCAGCGGCCGCCGCCCTGGGCTCTGCACTGCAGCGGGCGGAGAGTGTGGCGGAGTGACCTGGCTGGGCTTGTGCGGCCTTTGGGGTTTAAGATTTAGGGTTTAGGGTTTAGGGGTTTAGGATTTAGGGAACTTTAGGCTTTAGGGCTTAGGGTTATCTGGGGTTGCATCACCTGGGGTTCTTTAGGGCTTATATGGGGCTTATATGAGGATCAATGGGTCTTGGGGGTTAGGGTTTGGGTGTTCATGGTCTAGGGTTCGGGGTTTAGAGGTTAGGGAGGGTGATAGGGGTTTTGGATTTAGGGGTTTGGAGATTTTGGGTTTGGGGCTTGCTGCCTAGGTGAGATTGTAGGGGTTAAGGTTTAGGGCTGGGGGGTGTTGGGCTAGGTAGGGGAACCAGTATTGGAGAATCGGATGGAAGAGAAATTGGCATTGGGGTTTTAGCTCTACGGTTTCGGAGGCGAGCCCAAGTAATCTTCTTCGGGTGGTCCGAAGTTGCGGCCTAAGGTTTGGGGGTGGTGCTCTAGGATGCGAGGCCGTGCTTAGCAGCCTTACATACAAGGCGTGCGGCCGCGCTTCTGAGCCACAAAGCACCTATATGTTGCCGCGCTCATGCGTGAGGATGGCGACTGGTTGGTGCTGGGATTTTCGAGCATGGCCGTGCCTGCTGGGCGCGAGGTGTGCATTGAAGCCCCAGCCTGTTGGCGGCTGTACTTGATTTCCCAGTCTATAAGGCCCGATACACACTTTCTTTTTTTTGTACCCCTGTGGTCCCCAGACCACACCCCCACAGCATCCTGTTTTAACACGTGCTACACTTATGTCGATGCTCTTGCCTGAGCTACTGTCAAAATAATGGTTGGCAAGATGTGGTTCCCATATTGTCTGGGGGGTTGTCGGGCCCAAGCCGCAATTTGCCTTTTTGGGCCAAAGTTGGCCAAAAAGCGGTGTTGGGGCCAGGAACGTCGGGGGGTCCGTTGGCAGGCGGCCAGAATGCTAGTGATTTAGTCCAATATCTCTTATGTTCTTGTAGGCCATGGGTGCAGGCAGCTCAGCTAAGTTGCTAAAGCCTTTAAGCAACACACTCCCAATCTTAGCTCCCAACCCAAGCTTTCTCTTGCAAAGTGTCAGTCGGGCATTGTGGAATGGATCTCTGCACTAGCCCCTTTTCAAACCGAGGCAATTTTTGTTCCTGAAGCCATCGGCCCTAAAGGGTAACTTCTCATTTTCCGTTTTCAATCTCCTATCCATTCTTCACTACATAATCCCTAGAATCATATTTTCATCTACTTTTCCATTCCCTAAACCCTACAACCCAACTCATTCCCTACCAACAACCAACAATTTCTCGGTCGCTGCCCAGGATCCAGACCACGCTTGAGGCCGCCCGGGACGCAGGCGTCTGCGACACGCTCCTTTGCCGAAAAACTCAAAGTTCACAGTACAATAGGTTCTGAATTATCAACCAATGTCACGGTCCCAGGTTCCTTGTACAGTAGTGGTATAGGTACCTCATTTGGATTCAAAACCTATAGTCACCCTTAAGTAGATAGAATATGGCTATGGCTTTTTTTTTTTTTTATAATAACAAGGTCCCCATATACCCCATATTCTATCTACTTAAGGGAGACTATGGGCCAGGGGTTAGGGTCAAGACCTACAAAAGGGTTTTGGGGCTGTAAGGTTTACGGTTTGGGGTCTCCAGTGCAGGGTTTAGCCTTAATGGATCGCTGTCGTTGAGCTTGTCTTCACTGTCCTGATTCTTAATTCAGCTGCTTCCATATGGTTGATGTTCTTGTCATTTGCGCTGTTGTTCAGACAGCTGTAGGTAGCCGGGTTGAGTCATTGCATCATTGACTCTTCAGCGCTGTTGCTTGTACAGCGTGCATCCTTATTCGGTCTGCCAATCGAAGCTGTCTCATGGAGCTTTCGGGTTTGGGTTCAAGGCTGGGGGGTGTGGCTGGGGGCTTGGCTTATACCTTTTCAAGGCCGGGGCTACCTTGCCCCAAACAAACATGCAAGGCGATATGATATGATATGGTTCCCTTTACGAAGCGCGGCAGTCTGTGTGGAGGCTTTTTGGGCTCTTAGGTGTATTTTGAGGGGTGTCAGGGTCTAGGGGGGGTCATCAAAAGGGATACTAGTACAAATTCTTCCCATGATCAGATAAGGGAGTCACAGTAGACGGGAAAGGTTTTTCATGTCCCTTGCCGGCTCGAAAGCCCCAAAGCCTGAACCCAAATGTTGCAGGCCTAAAATGTAAAACCTGACGCCAGAGATGACTAAGCGCCTCCACCCCAATTCCAAAAATTAAAAGACCGGAAAATTAAAACCTAATCCCTAAACCCCAAATCCCAAACCCTACACCCATATTTGTCCACATAAGCCCGCAGTTTCCCTGTCATTTTCCACTTGACTTCCATACTATGCAATCCGTATACAACCCCTTCAAAAAACCCTATATATCCTCCACGAATCCCCTACATCATCCCCATATTATCTCCTCCTAGACCTTATATGTCCCCTATATAGTCCCCTACGTAAAGCCTTCAGAACATGCACACATAAACCCTAAACTCAAATCCTAGATCCTAAGCCCTTGCCCCTAAACCCGGCTAAACCCAAAACCCCCAACCCTAAACCTCAAACCCTAGTCCCTAAATCCTAAACCCGCAACCCTAAACCCTAAACCCTAAACCCTTAGCCCTAAATCCTAAGCCCGCAACCCGAAACCCTAAGCCCTAAACCCTAGACCCTAAATCCTAGTCCTAATAAGACATTGGAGGGTCCAGGTAAGCCCTAGACGCTAGACCCTAAGCCTAAGACTCTAAAACCCTAAGCCCTAAACCCTAAACCCTAAATCCTAAACCCTAAATCTGAACCCTTTACCCTAAATCCTAAGCCTAAGACTCCAGGAAGCTTGAGGAGGCCGAAGCAGTGCTGGGCCGACTGTCCAGCCAGGAGACCCCAAGGGGAGACCATTATATTGGGATAATGGAAAAGAAAATGGAAACTACTATATTATAATAGGTTTTTTAGGGATAATGGAAAAGAAAATGGAAACTACAGGGATTATAGGGTTCATAAGGGCTAAGGGTTTAGGGTTATATTGGGGTTATATATGGATAATGGAAAAGAAAATGGAAACTACTATATTATAATAGGGTATATATTGGGGTTATATTGGGGTTACATTAAGGGGAGACCATGAAGGTTGTAGGGTTAAGGGTTTGGGATTTTCAGGGTTTAGGATTTAGGGTTAAGGGTTTGGGATTCAGGGTTTAGGTTTTGGGGGTTAGGATTTAGGTTTTAGGATTTAG
>CAJNIZ010043239.1:26412-42676 GCA_905231905.1 Symbiodinium pilosum
TCATCATACTCATCATCATCATCATACTCATCAGCATGATGATGATGATGATGATCATCATCATCATCATCATCATGCTCGGTGTTTTTTTTTGGTGGCTGGGACCTTAATCAAGGAATACACCTTAAACCATATTAAGGGTCCTCATATAGCTTAAGGAATATACCTTAAATCTCATTAGGACCCTGAATATGGTTTAAGGTTTATTCCTGCGCTGAAGTATATGAGGCTCCCTCGGTATTCTATCCACAGCTATCCTAAGCCTAGAGGAGGCAACCGTTTTTTCAGGGCTTGTGATCCAAGGCTGCGAATGTCGTTCTTGGATCTATTCCTGTTATCTCCAATTGTGTTCAAAAGTAATCCCTAAGGCCTGACTCTTCAAACCCTAATCTCAAGACTTTCTTTTGCTGAACAATGTTCTAAACTTGCTGACGGGTGCTGAAGGGGAGTGGGAGAGTTTTTGTAGGGATGGATATGGGGATCAGCTCCCCGCTCCCGCTGAGACATCCAGACGTAAACCCCGAACCTCAAGCCCTAGACGCCCCAACTCTTCAACCGCAAGCTTAAAACCCTATACCTATACCCTACCCTCTAAGCCCCCAAAGCCTAAACCCCAAACCCTGGATCCATAGATCCTGAATCCTAAAACAGAAGCCCTAAACCTTAAACGCTATATAAGCGGTTAACCATAAACCCCAATCCCTAAACCATAAACTCAAAAAACCTAAGCTCCAAGCCCTAAACGCTAAACTCCAATCCCTAAACCCTAAACCCTAAACCTAAACTCCAAGCTCTAAGCCCAAAACTTACTTGAGACACCCCGCCCCAAGAGGACTACGACCGGGCTGCGGAGCTCAAAGCCTTGGAGCAACAGCTGCAGAGTGCCAGGCGCAATAGGGTTTGCAAAGGGATTTCGGGTTTAGGGTTTATGGGGAGTAGGGATATAAAGGGATGTATAGGGATATGTAGGAATATGTAGGGATATATGGGGATATGTAGGAACATGTAGGGATTTATAGGGATATGCAAGATTTGAGGGTAACCGGAGAAGCCATGAGAAATTCATATTGTGTGGCCATACTCTCTAGGATCCCAGCTAAATTCTAGATTCCCAGGAGTCTGCAACAGCTCTGGCCCAAAACACCTTAAGCCGTAGGAAGCCTACCCCCAACCCTAAGCCCTGAACCCTGCGTCCCCTTGAGCCCTGCAGGGCCCTACAGTTTAGCAAGCTCCAAGCAAACTCTGAAGCCTCGAATTCTCCCTGCAAAACTTGGGTTCGGCCAGCGGGAAACCGAAAACATCCCACACTCCAATACTGTTGTCGCTTGCTTCCATTGTCGAATAAGGGCTTCTTTTAAACGTAGACGATTTCAGCAATTCTACTATTGGCGGATTGTTCCTGCGTGGGGGCAAGCCTGCAACCCCCAAAAGTTGCTACCATCAACCCTACATCCTGACCCCCCCGCCCAAAGATATCCACCAACCCATACCCTGGATCCTATGCCCCATGTCCTCAATGCGAAGAGCCTTACTGTGTAGGGTTTCGGTTTAGGGTCCAAGCTCTTAGCCCACAAGCCCAGCAAGGGCCTTAAAACCTGCAAGCTGAAACCTAAAAGCTACCCCCGAACTATCCCAAACTTAGATGGAACCCTGTCAAGCGTGCTTGAAGAGGACCGCTGTCCTTTAAAAAGAGGGATATCCAGGATATTCCATTTCATGTCCGGGAAGGGCAACGCCCAAGTCATGGCCAGGAAATATCCCACAGTCTCTTATAAGTACTAGCGTAGGAAACGCTAGTGTTTGGCAATCTGCCTACCTAGGTTTGGGGAGGGTAAAGCCCCGCGGTTCAAGCTGAGCCATATTCTAAACTCCTTAAAGGGGGTATATAGAGGGGATTATATAGGGGACTACTATAGGGATTATTAAGGGGGATACTAGGAGTTTAGATTATAGCTCAGCTGAGGCAACTGGAAGACACTCACGCCACTCGGGCCGCTGTGCGGCTGCTGGAGGATGCTGACGTCGAGGCCGAAGGGTTGGCAATTTGCTTAATGATTGAGGGAATGGAAAAGTTGGAAGCGACTACATTACTACAGTATTTGGGGCTTAGGGTGTAGGGGTGTTAGCAGGGAAGACTGGGTTACAAGGTTGAGGTCTTCGGCTTTAGAGTTTGTGAGTTTCGGGTTGAGAGTGCAAAGTTGGGGTTGCGGCTTGGGGGTTTATGTTCCCTTAAGAGGGGTTTGCTTATATGAAGGGAGGCCATGGCGCACTACTGGGGCTCTGAAAGTCTTGGTGTGCGGGGTTCAAGGATTGTTGGGTGGCGCGAGTGTGATTGTATGGAGTGTTCTGGGGCCATTCTTAGTGCAGGGTGTCTCTTTTCCACGGCCCGCAGTCCCCCTTCCAGGTGTTTCTATGAATAGGTTTCTTAAAAACCATTGAATTTCTGCATAAGTCTCCTTTCCCTTTTTTGGGGTACTACTGTTGATTCCACTGTTAAGTTCCATACAAACAAGGTTGTACCAAAAAAGGGCCCTCTTCAATCCTAGTTTACTGGTGACCCTAGGCCATGTAGGCATTCTTCTGATGGCGGCCCCGTCTCAGCTTCAGGCAATAAACCAGGAGACAGTACCATAAAGAACACTTGCTTCTTTTCATGAAAAGTGTGGCTTGGGTCGATTTGGAACCTCGGAACAAGGGGCACTTTCTTGGGGACCTCACGTCCTAAGCTGTTGTGAAGCCGCGAATGCTATCCAACTTGCATGGGCACCCTTTCACTAGGACTCTGTTCTTTGTAGTGCTGAGTTTCCTGCACCCTAAATCCTGAACCCTACGTCCTGAACCCGAAATTCGGGACCCTAAATCTTGGACCCTAAGCCCTATAGACCCTCAACCCTACATTCTCAACCCTACGTAAACCCTAGACTCTGCCCCAAACCCTAAACCCTAAGGCCAGACAGGGCCCCCAAACACAGAATGCCAAGGAGCGTCTGAGGGGTTTCGATGACCTGCTTGCTGAGCAGGGCCGCGCCTCGGACGATTGCATATGTGGGCTTAAGATAGATGGGCTGGTGGGGTTTTGGGTTTAGGGGTTTAGGGTTTAGGCTGTGTGCGAGCCCCGATGCATAAAGGGTTTAGGTTTTAGGGTTAAGGGCTCATGCAGTCTATAGGGGTGTGGGATGATGCAGGGGTATATAGGGATTATAGAGGGGTATAGAGGGATTGCATGGGGTTCTGTCGGGGTATACAGAGATTACGTAGATAGAGATATAACAACATTTCAGATTGTACCCCCAATGTTCGCCGTCATAGTGCTGTCAGCGGTTATGGAGTCCCCGGACGCTCGATCTCCCTAAACCTTCATTAATCCCTGAATTCGAATCCCACAAGGCCCCCAAAGCCTAAGCCCTGAACAATGAAAGCGCCCAAATCCGATTGATCCGCACACATGGCGCCAAAGGGCAGAACACCTGAAAATCTCCCACCTACTCCCTGGGGCGACTGCTTCAAAGCCCAACATCCTGCGGTACAGGCACCACACCCTCCTAGACCCTAAGCCCTTGCAGACCTTAGGGTTGTTGGCTGCCCTTGGCTCCGCTTGGATGAGATTCTGGAAGGAAACCTGAAAGCTCATCCTAAAGTTGAAGCTCCAAACAGGTTCGATGCAAACAGTTATTAAACTGCGCACACCTAAATCAACTCTCGAAGATTGAATCGCCAAAGACGCCTGTGCCTGAACTGCGTCCTCAAACCCGAAACCTCAAATGCCGGAACTTGCAGTCAATCAACCTTAAACCCAAAACCCTTACCCCACCCTAAACCCGAAACCCTAAACCCTAAACCTTACCCCCGTTTGGGGCAGGAGGTGTGGATTCAACCCCAAATCACAAGCCCGAAGTAATATAATATATGATTTTCATTTATCTTTTAGAATCCCTAAACCTGTAAGTAAACCCGAAAGCCAAAGTAATCCCTTCATGCTATTCTTGCACCCCCCCCCCAACCCCTGATATTAAATATGTCCCCTATCCATTAGGTCTCTTATGGAAAGTATTTGATATTAGGGTTTGGGGTGTTTAATATTTGTATGAACTGACTACTTTGCCCTATGTCCTTATGAGCCATCAGTTTCCATCATGTTCCACGTGTTTTCCAATTTTTTTTCCGTCCCCTAGACCCCCTACAGCCTAAACCTTGCACCTTAAACCCTAAAGCCTAAACCACAACTGCCAAACTTGCTTCAAACAGTGTATTTTAGGCCAGGGTCTCATAGGCCAACATCTGGAGCTCTGGGCGGCAGTGGCAGAGGAGCTACGGTGAAGTGCCAGAACTCCGCTGCCCAGCACTGTTGGGGTTTTGGGGTTTCTCTAAAATAGGAAGGCGCCAATACATGCTCCAAATATATTGTATTCCTTATTATGGGAACCACCAAAATGGTACCCCTAATTTTGGGAAGCTTCCGTTTTGAGGTTGCATTCGGTCTAAGACATTGCAGGGGGAGTTACGATGCAGGGACCTTATATAGGGCTTATGCAGCTCCTCCTGATCCTCATGTCTCCATATGTGTCTTTTATATCCCCGCATCCTTATAGGGATTATCATGTTCTGGGGGTAGATAAGAGGATGTCAGGTAGACACCATTTAGAGGGTCATGGGTGTAGGGCTGACTGCATCAATTTCTTAACGGTGATTGCGCATGGGTTTTGGTTTCGATGTTCTTGTGGTTCATGATTGCGGTTTCTCTTGGGCAGCAAATCTCAGGATGGACAAGGGATTATAGGGCGATGGTTGCTCTTCAGGTACCGGAGGCTTCAGCCTTCTCTAACTTTTAGACTTATATACCCTTGTATTATTCTTCGTGGCTGCTATGAGTGGGAGAGCCTGGATTCGCGTTTGTTTTCAGGTTGGGTGCAAAATATTTGCTGGCTGCGGGGTAGCTGATTCACCCGAGCACACAACCAGAACATGGGGTCTAAAGGACCTCCCACAAGCCCCTAAAACTGTGGCAGTTCCTGAAAACGGGAACGTTAGGGATCCCAAGGATTCAGGGTCTAGGGATCTAGGGCCTTAGGGTTTATAGGGTTTGGGATTTATAGAGGTTTTAGGAGGATTATAAGGGTCCTATTCAGAATGCCATATGGATCATCCGGAGAAACTCCCACTGTCTTAGGGGCCTAAATGCTTGCCAACATTGCAGGCAAAGTCCTAGGTTCATTGTAGAACTAGTTACACAGGGGTTAGGATTCCCTAAACCCTAAACCCCTAACCTTAAACCCTAAACCCATAGTTCTGGTAGAGGGTACGTCAAACAGACCTCAAGATGACATTTGTAAATAGTTAGGCCCCTACATTCTTCATATAGCCCCTACATAGCCACAGCTTTCATTTCATCTGCCATTTTGCTTTCTATCTGATTCTCCAATATTGGGACATCCTACATACCCCCACATATCCCTAAACCCTACCCACAAACCTCAAATTTTCAAAAGATCCGTCGGACGTCTTAGTGTACTGCAGGCTCCCTCGGCAGAAGACCTGCGCAGCGCCTGACGCGCGCGTGTGTGTTGCGGGCGGACAAAATTCCATCCCGTCGCTAGTTTTAGGGTCTAAACTCCTAAAAGAGGGTGGTTATATAGGGGATTGCATGAGGTTTAGGGTTTAGGGTCTAAACCCAGGCGTGGAGAGTTGCAAGCCTGCTGCAAAGGGGTCTAAACTCCTTAAAGGGGGTTATCTAGGGGATTAGAAGCGGACTACTATGGCGGATATTAAGGGGGTATTGTTGTTGTTCTTACTACTGTTGTTATTGTTTGATGTTGCTATTTTTGTCATGACCATTATCGCTGATCCTCCTGGCGCTTCCGGTAAAGGATTGTGGTTTGGCATTTGAGGTTGGGGTTAAGCAATACGATAATTGCCCTATAGTAAATCCCACACCCTCCGGACTCACACTGTACCTGTTGTTTGCCACAACAACCCTAACTAAACCCCTGCCCAATTCTCAGCACATCTATGCAGATTAAACGCTCATCTATAGCATTCTCATACAACCTGCTCTTTGCATAATTTGGTAAAAATCTTGTGTATTCCTCGGCTATAAAGCTCCAATGAGTAAAGCCTCCAAGGCGGAAACACAGGGGGACGTCCCAAAGCCAGCTCCTATACCCTAGTTAAACCCTTAACCAACCCCAAACTCTAAACCTTAAATACTGTAGCCGCTAGAGTCCATAACCTCTACATCCCAAATCCCCTTATGTCCGAGGTCCATGGTGCTTCTAATCAATTTACCATTGTACATACTACGTAGACCCCAATTAAAAGCCCCCGAAGTTCCCTAATGTAGTTCTCTCGTTTTTCAAGTCTAATAGGTTACAACTACCCATGAATCTCCAAGTGCAGCCTTTGCTCCAGGAATTTGTATGACCTCAGTTCCAACTTTATTAGGGGGGATTAACAATCGCTGATATTTGGCCTAGAAGTGCAACCTAGAAGTGGGTTATAACTAGTTATAACATATGCAGTGGCCCAAATACAGTTCTTCCTCTTCGATCGCCATGACGGCATTTTCATGTGATTCTTCATTTGGTTCTCCATTATGAAAATGGTATCTCACACCCTATACATGCCTATATAGCCCTGAGTATGTTCTTATGTATATGTATACACAGATGCAGACACATCTGTTTATGGACAAGCCCAAGCCCTAAACCCTAAACCCTTAAACCCTAACCCCTAAACCTAAACCCTTCATTGAACCGTAAACCCTAAACCTCTAAACCCCAAGCCCTAAATCCCTAAACCCTAAACCCTAAACCTCCAAACCCCAAGCCTAAAATCCTATCCGAAAGCCAGGAGCTGACCGTGGAGCCCTGGGCCCTGGCCCAGGATGCTACGAAGCTGGGGCAGCTGCAGGGAGCCTCGGAGAGTTGCGGGGGTTTAGGGTTTCGGGTTTAGGATTTAGGGTTGAAGGTTTGCTGTGATGTTGCCGGTGTCAATGATCCACAAGCCCGAGGCCCGTAAAGGCCCCTGAGAGGCCCCTGGAAAGGTTCTGAGGCGATTGGGAGGCCCCTCAAAGTGGTGAGAAATTTGGAGCCGCTGACCCCTCCCCTTTTCTTGCCAAAAAAAATCCTGGAGCATCCACCTTGAAAAATCCAGTCCCGCCCCGGGGCTTGCCAGGGCCTGGGGCCTCCCAGGCGCTTCCCAGGCCCTCCAGAAACCTTGCACAGGAACCTCACAGCTTGCCAGGACCCTTCCACCGACCCTCTCAGCTTTCCCAGAGCCTACGACCCTCCCAGACACTGCCGAGCCAAGGTTGCTAGGCCTCGGACCCTCCCAGAAGTTTGTTAGGCTTGCCAGACACTTCCCACAACCGCCTCTTTCCAGACCCTTCCAGCACTACGGGCACCAGAGCGGGCTGTTTCTCCGGCCTGAGCACCCGCCAGCGCCTACGCCTTGCACCCCTACGGGCCCACCTCCACCCACGCCGGTCGATTACTTGGCAACCCCACAACCAGGCCAGAGCTGCGTACACCAGCGGGTCCAAAATTTCGACTAGCAGGTTTAGGGTACTGGTCCCGACGAGAACTCCTCCAGGTACCTGACCTCTCGTGGGTGCTACAGTACCCCTGGCTGTGGGAAGGCAGGCGAGCGTGCTGGATCGACTTGCGCCATCGACGTCGAGGGGCATAAGCGCCGCCCACCATCGAAGGTGGGCGGCCTATGCCATGAGTTTGGGATTTAGGGTTTAGGTTTAGGATGTAGGATATGGGATTTTGGAATTAGGGTTTCGGATTTAATGGGGTCTAGGACGCTGGGTCCCTGGGTGCTATGTCTTGCTAGTTGAGTGGGCAAGCCTTCAACCTTTAGGGGCATGCAGAATCCGAACTTATAATTCGGAACAGATTAGAACTCCTTTTCCCGGGCTAGGAAATTCAGCAGCCAGGATGTAGGACCTGTAGGACTTAGAGGGCTGTTACGTAGTCATTGTGCGGCTGCGTTTTTGCGAGACATCCCATCATCAAAAAGGCATTATACGCATAGCTATCTCGGAGCAGCACTCTACGAAGATCCTCTCTGGTCTTCTGTTTCCTCTTGAAGCAACTAAGGGGGGAAGGAAGCAGGGTTTGTCTCCAAGAGCTGGAACTTTTGCAGAATGTGGCCTCAGTTTGTACTTGAAGATTCCAGATTTTCCCTTCCTGTTGATAGCCTCTTGGCCCGAAGATATTTGTCGGGGCTTGAGCTGCTGTTCTCCATTCCCCAAGGCTTGACAAATTCGGCGCCTGCCGCGTTCCCAAGGCTAGCTGTGCATGTGTGAGTCCCAGAAGAACGCATTTCAAGAATGCGCAGACTCTTCCCCACAAAGTGCCTGACACAAGGCACAGCAACTCCTAACCTGCTTCTGGTTCCCCTACTCGCCCCAAATTCGACAGCAGTCTTTACAGGTTCAAGCACGGGTAATCATCATGGTGGGCTGGCTTTCGGCTGAGTCGAAGGTCTCGGAATTTGTGGTCGTGGCTCTTGACAGGGCCAACAACAACAAGCTCACCCAATTTCACCCCCAGTGATGGTTCAATCAGAAGATGGTCCTGAAATATCCTTATTTCATGTTTTGGACTTGTTAGAAATTAGCCAGGTGTCTACCGGTCTTGGAAAAGACGTGTAAGCTCAGATTTCAGCTTTGTTAGGGAAAGTTCTTGCATAGCTTCAAGATAATACCATCGTGGCACTGCAAGGGGGACGGGGTGGAACTGGCAGCGTGCCAGAGCTGCTCGTGCTCAATGCTTTCTAGGATGAAAGGGCCCAGAGCGATGCATGCAGGTTCGCACTGGGCTACGGAAGTAGTTCTTCATGGCTTAGAACTGGGTAGTCGTCAGCAGCTCTTACTCGCAAACTTTTGATGCAACAGACTGTTACCATCCCCCCCACTTCGAAATGCAAAGCCCAGGGATTTCAGAGTTTCTGGCGCCAGGCACTGCCCGCTAGCCTGACAGCGGCCCTGCGAAGCTATGCCATTTCCTTGGCTGAGCAGGGGCTTGACAGTCTTAACATGTATTGTGGCATTCGTGGTGTAGGATTGTGGCCCTTGAAGCACTTGTACTTCCGACTTGCTGGCTGTTTAGTCGGGAATGGAGGAATGAAAAGGACGTGGAAACAAGTTTTAAATCCATTCCTAACTTGCAGCCAGTAAGCTAAGGGGCATTGCTGACTAGACATGCTTGAGGGTGCAGACGTCAGGCTTTACTTCTTGTCCCTGGCGGGGCCTTGAGAGAAATTTTACGTAACGCTTAACGTACAGGCGGTAAGTAGGAAATGAGGGAATACACTCCCTGCATAACCCTTATATACTGTATTCCCTTACTGCCTACTTACCCCAGCAAGTCAAGATGCGTTGGAGGCTTTAGGCTAAGTGAGACCTTTGACTATGCTTTTTGGCTGCTACAGCCACCTGCGTGAAGAAATCCTGCAGCTGAAAGGCCTAGTACCCCGAATCCATTCCAGGTCCCGATACTGCCCGGAGCTTGAGGCATGATCCGTGGGAGGTGCCGGTCTTGCGGGCCACTGTTAAATCACACACTTCAACACTTGTAGCCCTCAACACCTGAGGCCTTGGCCCTCAACCTTTACTTCCTCTATCCTCCATCAGTTAGCCCAAGGCCTAAACCTTACGACCCAGGAACCCAATTGCGGTACCTTTGCTTCTGCCGGACTTGCTCAGCGGTTTCAGAGGTCTTGGCAGCGCAGGCGGAGTCGCGATTGCCGCTGCCTCAGCCCAGACACTGAAGGGATTGACCTGTAACCTTATTCAGATATTGGTCGCTTTGCATGTTACAATCACTCATGAACCTCCAAGTAGCTGACAGTGGTGCTGTCCCAATTGGCCAAGCCGAGGTAATCTAGCTAGGGCAAAGCGCAGTTATAAGCAGGCAATATGCTAATTTCGCTTGGTTATTGTCATAGATAGCAGTAATTACCACTAGTCTTTTCTCATATGCCTACCATAGGAATCAACTCAGAACACTTCCAGCGCAACTCAGCTTGCTCCATGTCATTTCAAAATAGCGCTTTAATGGGGACGTTGTAGTGCCCAAGTAAGAATCAGATGGTCCTCCTCTTGGGTCTTGTCCTTTATGTGAGGAACAAAGTTCTTGCTGGGTTCAGACACCACAACTCCCTACCTAAATGCTTGAACCCCGGTTTCCAGTGTTCTTAACGTGATGAGCCTCCTTGTGGCAACGCTGCAGGACTCGCACGTAAACCTTTGGGACGCTCATGCTATGTGAAAGGAGTCTAAATCACACATTCCCAGGTTCGTGATATTATCTTGGTAAAGGGTGCTTCAGAATGATATTGGTATTGTTGAGGCCCCTCTATTCTACACCGATTTCATGCCCAAGGTCTCCCAAATGAGGGTTTCCCAAAATTAGGGTTAGGTGTTTAGGGTACTTTTTGGGAGGGTCCCATAATTATAAGGATTGCAGTATTTCGGGGTCTATATTGGCGTCCCCCCATTTTTGGGAAACTACCAAGTCGTTTCGGCAGAACTTCGCATACGCGAGCCATAAGAAAATCAGCGCAGGCCTTCAACCCCCCATAGTCCCCCTTGAGTAGATAGAATATGGTTTTGGGTAGATTATAATGAGATCCGAATATACCCCATATTCTATCTGCTTAAGGGGGACTATAACCCCAAGGCTGGAGCCTTATTGAAACCCAACATTTTTGCACCGTTTAGGGATAGGGATTCAGGAATCTCAGGATTTAGAGTGGAAGGTTGGGGGTGCAGGAATTTAGGGGTTCAGGGTTTATGAAGAGGGGGCATCTTCTGGCTACCCTAACCCGTGGTCTTTATGCAAGCAGGTGGGGTCATCAAAAATCCGCTTTTACTTTTGGCAAAAACCTATGTAAGCATAGTTTGAATGTCATTTTCCATTGGATCTGTGAACCATAGGGGTTTGGGGACTGCCCACCTCAAAGCCTAAACCCTAGACCTTAAACCCCAAACCTTAAACCTTAAAGCCTAAACCCTAAATCCTAAACCCTAAACCCTAGACCCTTATCCCTAAACACTTGTGCATCGCTGCAGCTGGCTCCTCAGTGTGTCCATCCCGGGGTGAGACGCTTTTCCTCTCCAGTCAGCTCCCAGCATAGCATTTGCCAGTTAGTCCTGGGCATGGTTTAGGGTTCAGGGTTCAGGGTTCAGGGTTTAGGGTTTAGGGTTTAGGATTTAGGAATGTTCCTATGTATTCCTAGAGCATATTACGGCACCATGAGAACAGGTTAGTCCTTCTACTACTTCTGAAGATTCCTCCCAAAACTGGTACTGAACTCAAGCCTGTCGGAGCTGCACCTGTGTGGCAGGCCGCAGGAATGATGCGTCAAAAGAATCAGTCACTTTAGAATATCTTATCAGAGGATACACCTGTGCTCTTCTAGCTCGCCTAGACGCGCGCAAGGTTCGGGTTTACGTGGCAAGCTGTGTGCAACGGAGGCAAGACATCTAAGCTTGGCCTACAGGTGATGACAGGTGTGTGGGTAGATCCTTAAGCCCTTAGAGGGTTAAGGGCAGTGTAGAGAGCCCCGGGCCTTTTTTTGGCGAGCACTGCAAAGCATGCTTGACACGGCCAGCCAAGACACTCTGAGAGTGCCTGGGTTGCAAGAAGCTTTTTTGGCTTATTCTTGGGTCTAGCAGCATTGTTTTCTACTTCCCCCGTGAATGAAACTCTCCACTCTCCCAAGCAATTTCAGTAGAGCACCATTACATGGGCTATAGTCTAAACTCCTGAAACAGGGGTAGAGAGGTGACAGTATGAGGAGTATTATAGGAGGTTTTTAGGGGGATACTAGAAGTTTAGACTAGAGCTCATATAGTATGCGGAAGAGTCCCTAAACCCTAAACCCTAAAACCTTAAACCCTAAACTCTAAAACCTAAACGGAGGGGGGGGGGGTGTGGTGCCCTGGCTCTGCTCCGAGGTAGATGCATTACCAAAGCACAGCAGCGTTACAGGGGGTTAGTAGGGAACAAGGGAATACAATATACAGGGAATACGGGGATTATCTTGAGTAAGTCGAAATTAGGGAATGTATTCTATGTTCATGTCGGGATTTTCATCCCTACTTACCACCAGTAAGCTGCCGTGTAGGGGAGTAGTAGTTCTACACAAGCTCCATCTACCGAATGCTTGAACGTTTGCCATTTGGTAGTTTCCCAAAATAAGGGGACCCCAATATAGACCCTAATATACTACAGTCCTCATTATGGGGCTCCCCAAAAAGGCACCCCTAAGTTTGGGAAACCCTCATTTGTTGGGTGAAGTTGCCAAACTAAGCGCGCATGATTCCTCAGCACACTGATGCCAACTGGCGCAGCTGCATCTGTAGTCCCCCTTAAGTAGATAGAAGATGGCTTTGGGTATATTATAATAAGGTCCCCAGATACCCTATATTCTATCTACTTAAAGGAGACTATATGTCAATGCTGCTGCTGACTTCTCCTTGGGCAGTTTGTATGGGTAATGGCCCTTTTGGTCGCAGATTATAATACGGCACCTAATATTTAGGGGTAACAAAGTGGGACCCTAGTTTTGGAAACTACCCGTACTCCAACCTTTTTGGGTTTAGGGTTTGGGGTTTAGGGTTTAAGGTTTAGGGTTTGGGGTTTAAGGTGCAGGGTTTAGGGTAGTAGTACTTACCTTTTAATCAAAAGGTACTACCTAATAATGCTGTAGGTAATCGGGGTTACAGGAAGACCTCATTGAACTCCCTTTTCCGAGGCAATTTTTCAGGACGAGTTGACCAAACTTCGGCAGAGGATCGTGGAAGACACAAGGCGGGGACTTGTCCCAGCGTGTAATGTAGGCTCCTGCTCAATAAACCTCCTTCTTTTTCAGGGCCTTAATGGTTCCTTCCTCTATTAAGGGTCAGCATCCCTCTCTGTGTGTGTGTGTGTTTTTAATTATATATATTTTTTTAATCACGGTTAAGGTAAGGGTTCATTAATCAGGGTCTACGACTGAATCCTGCGCGCGCCCAGTAACAGTCTATAATGGTGGTACTACTAAGGGCTATATTTTCCAATCTTATAGATATTCTCCAACTCTTACTGGGTGCGGGCGGTCCCTAAATTAACTTCACTGGCAAACCCTAAACCTTAAACTGGGTCTACATTAGGAGCCAGCATCGTTGAGGGGACCCAACCTTGGCTTGTGTCGGCGCAGTTCAGGGCCGAGGGGCTTATGGTTTCAACTGAGTTTGGTTCAGGGTTCAGGGGGGTTGGTGGGGGTTTAGGATTTCCAGAGTCTGCGGGAGTCCAGATGCAAAAAAGCCGGGGGTTCAAGGTGAACCCTACCCTTACCCCAGTTCCTCGAACCCAGACGGATCTACCTTGAATCTTGAATCCCAGGCCTCAAAACGTCAAACCGCCCCAACCCTATATTCTTACATCTTGGACCCAGGCAAGGACGGAGGTACGGGGCATGTCAGCATGAATTACTGGATTGACGTGAAGGAATTTAAGCCTTGTACATGCGCCTCATCTTTACCAGTCTTGATGAGAAGTGGTTCCCCTTTGAATCTTGGACCTCCCTACTCGACCGCCACACATCCAGCAGGAATGCCTGCAGACAGCCATGCCCCTTTCCTGACCTTGTTGGGGGAATGTTTGGGGAAACGCTCATGTTGGAGCTTCCAGAAATATTCGCACATACGATCCTGAAGAGGGACGCCTAGAATGTATTCTACGCCTACATATAGAGCCCTTCGCACTATACTATTAACATCAGAGAAGCCCACTTGCAGTAGAGAAATACCTTCGTGACCATTCAGGCTGGAGCTACGAGAAGCTCTGCAATCCATCGCCAGTGGCAGCCCAGCGGAGAGAGGGTTTTCAGGGTTTGGAGGTTATAGGGTTCAGAGTATTCAGTGTCTAGGGTTTCTAGGGTTCAGTGGTTTCATGGATTTAGGTTTGGGGATTTTAGGGTGCAGGGTTTTGGTTTGATGTTTCGGGACTGTAGACACATGGGCACGTTGGCCAAATGGCTCCTCTCGTGATTGCCACAGTTATTCTTATTCTTAAGTCTGCGACTAGCCGACTTGCATTCTTCTTCTTCTTATTGGGATAGCCAATTTGGGGGAACACTAAGTCTTGTAGACCTTGTTGAGGGCTGTTCTTATGTGGCGCAGGAAGGGATCGGACCTTGTAACTATTCCCCTCCCCCTACAGTAGTGATCAAGACGCCGCGCGCCCCCTTCACAGTAGAGACTCCTCGATGTCTATGACGGCCGCATTTTGAGAATATGATTAGGGGAGAGATTTGAAGCTTTTGGTTCGGGATGTGTGTTTTGCATGTCACTTCCTGAGGGCATGGCGTTGGCGAAGCACAAAATGCGAGCAGAACTGTTGTGTGCAAAGAAGTCGGAGACTTGAAGCCCACGCACAGAAGCACACAAATGTACTACAGTAGTTTCCATTTTCTTTTCCATTATCCCAATATGACCCCAATATACTACAGTAGTTTCCATTTTCTTTTCCTTTATCCCAATATAACCCCAATATAACCTCGAAAAGGGTCCTTGCCAAAGGGACCTCTCCACGGGGCCCCTCGTCTCGCAGAGCAGACGGCAAGAGTGGAAGTGCCAACCAATGGGCTGCATCGTGCGTTTTTTGCTCACCCAAACTAACTGGCATGGACCCCCACGTAGCTTCCGTTAATGGAATCCTGAACTCTACAAGATCTTCCTGGTGCCTCCCAGGCGTTTCTACAGGGGCGCATGCCCAAGCTTCACCGAAGCAGGAGGTCTTCAGGGTTTAACGTTTGGGGTTGTAAAAGAATTTCATGGGCTATCATGTGAGAAGGTTGAGCATTTCTGGGTTTAGGGGTTTCATTTAGGTTCAGGGATTACAGCTTTAGGATTCGGGTTTCGAATTTCTGGATCGATTACAGGGCTCAAGGTTTCATGGTCTAGTTAAATGAACGGGTTTGAGGATGGTTTGTAGGGTAGGGCTTGGAAGCTGAGAGTTGAGGTCTCAAGTATGTTTTTTCTTTTCTGAGGTTAGGGACTAGGAGATAGAAATAGCGGGTCATGGGTTTAGGGTCGGCTATCAGAGTGCAACCGTGACACTTGACACACTCATCCTCGCATTTACTACAACAGTGGTGCTGCTGTCTCCGTTCCTGTGGGCTCTTATTTTAACCACGACTACCACGGCGACTGCGGTCGCGGCCGCCATGGCCGCGGCCGCTGCGGCTGCTGCTGCTGCTGCTGCTGCTGCTGCTGCTGCTGCTGCTGCGGCTTCTCTTGCTATAGCTGCCGCTGCCATTGCTATTGCTGTTACTACTGCTTTTGCTATTGCTTTCGCCATTGCTGTAGCTATTGCTGTAGCTATTGCTGTTGCTATTGCTGTTGCTGCTGCTATTGCTGTTGCTATTGCTGTTGCTATTGCTGTTGCTATTGCTGTCGCTGTTGCTTTTGCTGTTGATATTGCTGTTGCTATTGCTATGCTATCGCTACTGCTACCTCTACTGTGTTGCTACTACTATTGATATTGCTGCTGCTATTGCTATCGGCGGGGAGGGCGGTGGCGGGGGCAGGGGCGGGGGCGGGGGCAGCGGTCGTGGTGGTGGTGGTGGTGGAGGTGGTGGTGTTGGTGGTGTTGGTGGTGCAATCGTGAATCACAGCTCTGAACCCGAAGCCCAGGCCTCCAGGCCTGAAATCGTGCGCACAGGTTCAGGAAGATGGGCGCGAGGTTGGTTTCGATTTCGGAGTGAGCGATGGCAACGCTGCTGGGATATCAGTTTTCGGAGGTGGCTCGGACGCAGCTTAAATTTAAGCCTCAGCGGCATTCTGAAGTTCTGCCGGGCTTTCTGGCCACATGGATATCAAGCTAGTTTGTTATGACCATTAAGAGGCGTTTGTTGCTCGAGAGCTGATCATTACCGGTCTCGTGGGATACTGACTAGATTTCATCAATGAACACATGAGAGGAGATAGATGGACATGGGGCACTTTACGCATTGTTTTGCGATAATCATTGCCGGACAGGTGAGTTAAGAAACTCATGTCTTTGTGGGCGGTAGCTGATTTTGCTAGAAGATTTCAAAAGCACCCTAATGGTGACCCATCAACAGGGAACACAGAGAATATAGTAGGAATGTGCTAGGAATATATGGTCACCCCCCCCCCAAGATCCACCTGGAGACCTTTTAAAAGTCTCCAGGTCAATCTCTGAGGATCAGAGGTGACCACTATAAGAGCACAAAACACTGTAAATAC
>CAJNIZ010043239.1:42776-54428 GCA_905231905.1 Symbiodinium pilosum
TTGGAAGGATTTTCCTCTATATGAATTCATTTTAAAATTTAATTAGAAATTAAAGAGAAATCCTTCATTCCTGGATTTCTCATTTCGGAAATATTTTCCTCTATATGAAATTGGTGACCGGATTCTGGTTTCCAAAATCGGTGTATGGCAGACTGACAGATTTATCGCGAGCACATGATTAATTTCATTCAAAAGTGTAGAATTCATCGCTATTTACAATGTTCTCGGCTGATACAATTTGTTAGACGAAGCTCTCCAGGTGGATCTTGGAGGGGGGGGGAGCGAATATATCTACGAGGATCCTTACTTATCTTCCTATGCCTACCATCTTAAGCTTCCTTGTTTGGGGGTCCCAATAAATTCTTTTCAGATCTGACGGATTGCGGGCGAAGTTGGTGCCGCAAGATTTGCAATTGCACCCTCCGCAAGCTTATGTCACGTCAGGGCGTTCCTGCAATGGCACTGGGTGTCCAGTCCAAGCGGTTAAGGGTTTTTGGTTCATCGTCTAAGGTTTAGGGAATCGGTTAGCGTTCGGATTTAGGAAGTCGATTTCTGACGTAGGGAATCCCACATGATTGAGAGATACCTTCAAATCGGTAATCTTGAAGTCTGAATTATTACCAATACTACCCCAGTGTAAACTCTAGAGCTACACCCCCAAACCTACAGTAAACCCGCTCTACCAAAGGATGCCGCAAAGTCTCACTCTCATGATTTTAGTCCCTATTACAATCCCTACCAAGCCCTCTATATACATGAACGTTTGCAACTTAATTCCCGCTTGGTTTCCCACAGTTCTAGCCCTGAAGCGAAGACTACAAGCTGGATGTTCGGAGCAAAACGTGAGTTAGCACATTCACTGCCATTGACTTCTGACAATTCTAATAAGGAGACTTCGGTGTACCCAACCCTCAAAAACTGTCCCATAATAATCAAATGACTAGCAGGGTCCTAATTTTGGGTGTTGGGTGTACCAGAATCTCCTTATTATTCATGTTTGTGAACTAAAATCTTTAGCCCGCCACACCCTCATCCTAAGTCCTCAACCGGCCAGGACGCGTAAAAGCCCGTAGGGTTAAACAACGGGCCAGAACCAGGTAGGGATTTGATCGGCATTAGTAGGTATATTCGCCCAATATTCAAAAAAGTACTCCTGATTTTGGGGCTCCCGTTAACATGCGCTTCAGTTCTTCGATCCTGTTTAGCCGAACTCAAAGATCCGAATTTGGGCCAGAACAACTCTACATTAAGAGTTTGTGGATTCAGGGTTCAGTGGGTAACAAAAGATTTAGAGAGTGAATCAGGCGCCATTAAGAGGGCTTGTAATCCTTCATGCTTCCTGCAGGCACTCCCAAGGTTTACGTGAGCTATAATTAGTCTAAGCTCCTAGTATCCCCCTTAATAACCCCATAATAGTCCCCTATATAACCCCCTATATAACCACCGCATCCAAGGAAGGAGTTTTGACAATGGCTCACGATTCTGCTATTGCTTCTACACCTTGGGCAGCGTCTGTTTTGAGCAGTCATCCCCAACACCCTTCATCCTGTACCGTAGCCCCTGGCTCAAAACTCTAAGCCCAGAGATCCAAACAGGGGTTCCCAAAATTGGGGGTTTTGGGGTCCCCATAGCAAGGATCATACTATTCGGGGGTCTGTCGTCCCATATTCTTGGAAACCAAACGTCATGCCTTAATGGATGCTTGGAAACACTGATCGCCATGCTTCGCAGTCCAAGACTGACAACCTCTAACAATCCCCACAATCCCCGCACTAAATCCCAAACCCTGAACCCCCTACTCAAAACCCGAAACCCCAAACCATAAGCTCACCATCCTAATCCCGAAGCCCTAAGCCCTGTATCCTCCAAGCTTCAAGCCCTAAACCCTAAGCCCACAACCCCAAACCGTAAACGTTAAACTCTTCATCCCTAAGCCCGAATCCCGAACCCCTAGACCTTAAAGGTTAATCCCTAAACCCTGATCCTTAAATCCTAAGCCCTAATCCCTACACCCTAAACCCCAAACCTGAAGCCCTCAACCCTCCAAGCCTTCCTCAGGCAGTCCATGCCGCAAGATCTCCAAGAAGCTTGGGCCGGTAGTGGCGATTTGGGGTCTAGGGTTTTAGTGTTTAGGGTTCTGAATTAGTATACTCTGGGCAAATTTTACCTGACCTCACCCGACCTAGCCTTGAACGGTGGCGGAAAAAGAAATATTGTCCCAAACTGGCTGTAATTTCGGGCTTTTAACTTATTGTAAAATGGCCAGTATGTTTAGGAGACAAATTAAGGGCGCCTTTGGATGGGTTATAGGGACTTCCAACCCTAAACACGGTTGAGCTTTAGGGTCTGGGGGGATTTTTCGGGTTGGACTAGGCGAGGATTAACTGGAGAAGAACCTGGAAGCTTATGACCCTCAACCCAAAACCTTGGGTCTTTAAGGGATGGCAATGTAGAAGCCTGACAGAAACAGAGCAGGTTTTGGGTATGGTGCCACACTTATAGAAGGAGTGTAAGGCGATACTGTTGGTAATCACATAGACTTCTACTTTATTGGGACGTTAGGTGTTTTTAGGCTAAGGGGTTGATTGTTTTAGAGTTCATCTCCACAGTATAGTACTTACTGGGGTATAAGTATTTGGGTGGTTTTCAAAGATTGGGGTTCGTTTTGGGAGTTCTGGACTCGAATTTTGGGGTCTATTTTTGGGGCGCCCTATGTTCGGAAAATCCCATGTAAGCGGGTGGAAGGCTTGCTCCAGCCAAAGTAGGGAGATATTTTGGAGCATTTCTGTGCAGCGCGCGTTTAGGTTCAAAGGGTGGTAGGTTTAGAGCTCAAAAGTTTCAACTAGTGGTGTGGGGTGGCATTACATTAAAGTGTAGTGGTTTCAAGCTTAGGGGCTCAGGGCTTAGGCTTCTTTAATTTCTGGTCGAGTTTAGGGGTCAGGATCATAGCGTTGGGCTGGTAGTCAAAGAGGAATGAAGCAGGGCTCTATGGGATTGTGGGTTCCAGGAATTCTTAAATCGTCATCAGCAGCCCTTCTTTCAGAGATATGAGGGGTTCAGACCTCAGGGGTTTGTCAACGGTGAGGGTCTGCCTGCTGTATACTAAAGAGGATGACGCTATCATAGAACTACCCTCAATCAGCCCTGTTATCCCCCGATGACCTTTCACAGGGCCTCGCTGCTTTTTCCTTTTTCTGGAGTTGGCCCCCAAGAAACCCATGATTCTAGATTTGAAGTTCGGAGGTAGATTGAGTTGAGCTAGAGCCCTTCTGCATCCCCTGACCCTAAGAATAAACACCCCCACTCCCTGATACTTAATATTCCTCCCTAAGATATTCTTCTTCTTATTATTATTCTTATTTGATTTATCAATCTTTCGATTCGGGTTCGGGGAACCTGTGTTGAATTTGGGGCTATTTAGGGCCGTGGGCGTTTCGCTTATGATTTGGCGTGTCTGGTTCTTACCTTACACTTGGTTATTACGGATCTCCTTAGAACTCTGAGAAACCCTATCTGAACCCTTTTACACAAAATTTTTCTGGTTCCCCCAAGCAAGCACAGGAAGAGCCTCACGTCGCATGCCACAGACAGGAGTGCCACCAGCGATCCGCGTGCCTGAGCAGAGTCAAAATGCTTTAGGGCTAGGGATCTAGGGATAATGGAAAGAAAATGGAAATTTTTAGGCATATTGGAAAAGAAAGTTATACTAGGGATAGGGAACAAGAAGATGGAAACTGCTATTTGGGGTTTAGGCCCCAGGACTTGGTGTAGGACTTGCGCTTTAGGTCCTATTGTTTGGGCCCAAGGGTTTGGGGCTTAAGGCTTAGCGCTCTGAACCTATTGACACCAGTTTCCATTTTCTTGTCCATTATCGCTATATCCCTTATATACTCCCTATATAACCCCTATATAACCCAAAAAGCAGCAGGAAGATGCAAGAATCCGAAAGTCACCGCAATGCTTGCCCGCCGCGTACCCACCTGATCAGACCAGATATGTCCACGGATCTGTGTGGGGACCATATGATATGAAGGGGAAGGGCTTTTGGGATGCAGAATTGGGTTTGGAAAAGGCTTAACCCTAAACCCTGAACCCAGAAAGGAGCAAAAACCAGTTTCAGCAACCGAAGCGAGAAGACCTGTAATTCTTTCAGATGCCCTAGACCCTACACTCCCCAAGCTAACACGGAAGCCAGAGAGGGACCGTAGGTAAGACTATTTTTTTGGTACAAAAAAGGGGGCTCCATGGGCGACCATGTTAGTTTAGGAAGGGTAAGAATTAGAAAGCCCTGTAATATCACCTTTTCCATTTTCTTTTCCATCCGATCCTCCGTGCTCGGGGTAATTTGCCTAAACCCTGAGCCCGAAACCCGCAACAGTAAACCCTAAACCCCAAACCCCAACTCACTGATGCGCATGTTGAACCCTCCCCCCTTTCGCGTCCCAGGATCCGAGACGAGCACAGCGGGTGTTTCGTCACAGAAGCCTCGGGGCGTTGCTGGGCAAAGTTGGAGTACGGAGCCATACGTTTTAGGGCTTATGGGGTTTAGGAATTATGGTGCTCAAAATTTAGGAGTTTAGGGATCATGGCTTCAGGGTTTAGGCATGATGGCGTTGGTGTTTGGTGATTGATTATGGGGTGGTTTGAGGCCCCTTTGCAGTGTCCTCCTCAGAGGGATTGTAGTGCATAGGGCGTATGAGGGGAACGCTTATTTGCAGTCATAAGCACTTGAAGTACGGTACTAGGATCCTTTGCTGAGTGCCGGTGACTGCTTGCGTGAAAGTATATGATGTGCCCTCTTGCTAGAGCTCTAATCTACTTTTTCCCTTGGAAGCAGTTTAAACGCGGAACTTCATTCAGATTCTGTGGAATTTTACAGGCATTGCAACTACATGAGAGGTATCCGGTCACGTCGCTCACGGTGCTTACCTTGATCCTGCATGAAGAAGGGTTGAAGAGCAGCAGCCCATGAGCCGCGTTTGTTCATGAAAGGCTCTTAGATGGGAACCCCAAATAGGGAACCCTAGGAATATAGAGGGGATAGGATAGTAATTTACCTACTAGGACTCTCATACCCCTATTGCTTTCCTACTATATTCTTGAGGTTCCCTGTTCAGGGCACTTAACATCGGCAATTGGAGGCAATGTTGTTCAAACAGTGCTTGGCGCTGGTTGTTACGCTGCCGCTAGCTAAAAGCACACGTGGAAGTTCACTTGAGCAGAACTCTTGCTGGGTTGACAGTAAAAAGCAGGATACATAGCAGTTTCAGCCTTTGACCCAACAGTAGAATTTCTGCATATGTACTGGTAGGGAATTTTTGAAACACACACCCCAATCCCCAATTTGTCACCCCCTGCAGCCGAAGCATGTGTATATGCTCCTTCCATGTATATAATGAGCACAATCTTGATGTTCATATACACTTTTATACACTTATATAACACGCATATGCATGTACACGTCTCTTGCACAATATGCAAACAGGTACAAGTCAATGTTCAGGTGTCTTTCCAATAGCTTATATAGCTGGAATTTGAAAAATCCGGAACACAAGGCTGCTGAGACTATCTCCAAGGTCATTGACGAGCCTTGGCGTTGTTTGGGGTTCCTTTTGCAGACCCTAAACTTACCCCAAGCCCGAAACCCTAAACCCTAAGCCCAAAACCCCAAAACCCCAAAACCCCAAAACCCCCAAACCCCAAACCCCAAACCCTAAGCCCTAAAGCTTGACCGTTTGGCTGTGAGTGTAGGATATGGTGTGTAGGGTCTCAGGGTCTCTGGAGGTTTAGGGCTTAGGTTTGAGGCTCTATGGTCCCTTGGGGTATATGGTTCAAGCTTTACGGGCTTAGCTTAAGGGCTTTCAGCTTGTCATCTACTTCCGGGGCCTGAATGCTTCATAATCTTTTCCCCTCCCTGTATTACTATTGCTATTCCAATTCCTATTACTATCACTACTACTAGTACAGTTACTATTACTACTATTACTATTACTATCATTATTGCTATTCCTGTATCCTACCCATTTCGGATCCTATGCAGACCGTTTCTCGCCGAGAATCTGCTATGTGGTATGGGGATCTTCTTGTTTTGTGTGCAGGAGGGGCGGATGGGTTAAGGGCGTCATCTTCTCACTGACATGTCGCTAGTAGCAATACTGTCGCGGCCGCTAGGTATTGGCTACTGCCCCCACTCATCAACAGTTGGATAATATCTAGAATATAAGTAGACATGTACTTAGATCTCGTAATATAACCTTTATTATGCACGATATACGGGTCCTTAATTCAACCCCTGTTATAGACTGTTAATGGGTGCGGGCAGCACGCAAGCTATGCATCTGAAAGCCAGGGGCCTGATGCTGATTCTTTGCGTCCTCAATTATTTTTGATGTCTAGGTCTCTAGGTACCGAGTAGTACCATTTTTCGCTTTTTACTCTGGGGTCTCCTTACTGGGTAGGCCCCTGGGATATTTAATATTTTCCCTAATGGCTTTCATAAGGGACCCTATATTCTAATATTTTTTCAAAGGGTTTTAGGGGCCAACCCCGCTTATTAGAGCTGAACATTAGGAAAAAGGGTACCCTGATTTTTAAGGGGTTACTGGGAGACCAAGATCTGCTTACCGATGTATTTTGCAGTTTTGCTTGGAGCCCAGTGAATTTTGACAGATCGGTGGGGCGCTAAGCAGTGTTGCGGTTTGGAAGTTAAGCCAGTTAAGCGTTCGAGCAGCGGGCTTGCACCCTGGATATGGTCTAGAGGGTCAGGTCTCTTGAGTTTCAGGTTTAGGGTTAAGGTTTGGAGTTTAGGGTTGAGGCGCTCAGGGCCGAGAGATTGAACATTTCGGGCTAGTGGTTTTGGGCTTCAGGGCCCTCCATTTCGTGATTGTTGCCTTGAACGCGCATACATCCTCTCTAGAAGTAGATTTTAAGAGGTCCTCGCCTCTAACTTTTACCCAGTCATCTTCGTTCTGCATGCCTCCTAACAGCACGCTTATCACGCACCAAAAGAGATGGCCAACTGGCCCAGTTTGTGTGACATCCATATATGAATAAGTGCTCAAAAGCAAACATGGAATCCTCAAATGGCCCTCAAAGACTACTGCCTTGTCAAGGGGACCTACACGGATGTTTGTCTGCGGGAGTTTCAACCCCTGCAGATCCAATACCTACACAATACGTGTACAATTCTCAGCCATACATGCCCTTCTTATCCATGTGTGCCCTTGTCTAAACTCCTAGTATCCCCCTTAATGACCCCTATAGTAGTCCCTATAATGATCCCCTATATAACCCCCCCTTTAAGGAGTTTAGACTAAAGCTCATGTGGTCCCTTCGTCATCGTCCCTCCCAGGGGTTCCATGTCAGTTACCGGAGGGGTAGTCTCAGGAGCATCTCCAGAAAACTCGTTCGAACCCTGTGAAGAACAGACTCCAGGCGCTGGTAAGGCCAGGAATTCTTGGTGGGTCTGGGGATTCGGGTTAGAGGGCACAGAGTTTTTCGTGGTAAGCTCTAGGGTTCAATGCTTGGAGGTTCATGGGTAGCCTACCCATGGACTTGCAAGTAGGGGCTTGTAGTGCAGGAATCACGCGTTTCTCAGGAAATACTTTCCCCATGATGGGTGTGGCGCTGTTACGGTTGTGGTGGCACTGTGACTTTCAGATGCTGAGATAGGAGCCCTTATTTGCAACTGAGGTCCACTCCTTTAGAAAAAGATTGCTCATATGGGGTTGCATGTTTAGGGGAGGGGAGGTGCCCAGGAGATGGGCTGTTATATGTGATGGTGTATTGGAGGCTTGGGTTTCTGAAGGCGCGTATGGAGTTTTGTGGGCGTGCTTGCCGCTCAAAGAACCAGTAAGTAAAGGCTTGCCGCTCTGTGGGTGTTCAAGCCGATGTGTAGGACGTTGAGTTGGAGGTTGGCTTGGTTTACTGCTGGTGCTACCTCGCGGGAGCTTGGGTTTAGAAGGGACCAGAGCACTGAGCCTTTCAGACAAAGTTTGGGCTTTTCGTGTGGGGGTCATTGGGGGTCGTTCTAGGGGCACTCAGTTTTCAGAGGCTTTTGACACGTCTTTACCGAGCTGTAAGCTTCCTTGTAATGTGAACCTTTACCTCGATACTACGTGGTATTGCAAGTCCGTGGAAATTTGGCAGTCCCTTTCTCTGAATGTTAACCGCCCCTGCCGCGACAGCAGCCCCAATAGGTTGGAGGACATGTTTACTGTTAGAGGCTGAGCGTGTTCAATGTCAGGGGGATGTCCGAGTCAAACTTTTGTTTTGTCGACTCCTTGTTGCAAGCCCATCTGTTGCTTCAAATGTAATAAAGGCTTGAATGTAGGTATTATATAAGGAGTTACAGGCATGCGCTCCCGGTTGTGTATAAGGAAGCCGCAGGGCTTCCAGAGGGTTTAGGGTTTTCGGAGGCCTGCGTCTGCATGGTTTCCCTGACTGGCCTTTCCAGGCGCCAAGTAATCCCACTTTTGAGGTTCTAGTTCATCTAACATTCGGCTTCGGCATGCTCGTGCGTTCAGCCGCAAACCATAAGAACTACATCCTATCACCCCCAACCCCCCACGCATCTGCTGCAACCTCCCTCCCTCCCCAAACCTTTTAAACCCTAAGCTCAAACCCCAACCACAAAATCCCTTCAGCTCAAGTCCAACTCCTTCCAAGAGCACCTACAATCACTCCTCCCCCATTGAAGCACCAGTAAACACCTAAACTTTCAACCTACACCTTAGCACTTGGCTCGAACCCTACATCCTTGACCCTGAGCCCAGAGACCTGTGACTACCCCCAGACATCGCACCAAACTCTAAGCCCAGATCTACTTGCTAAAGCCCCAAGCCCTAAGCCCTAAATCTACTTGCCAAACGTCTAAACCCAAAATCTATCTACTTGCTAAAGGCCTAACCCTAAACCCTAAACTTAAGCCCTAAACGCCCTAAACCCTAAACTTGGCCCTAAACTCTAAACCAAAAACCCGGCCTTCAAGAAAGCTTTGCCCACCCAGGGCGCCGAGTTTCGAGATGGCTTGTGCGGTAGCAGCTTGGCGTTTGAGAGTCAGACAGGGGCTTGGGGGAGGGGGATGGGCTGAAGGGGGCTGTAAACAGGCAATTAAAGGGGGTTAAGGGTGGCCTTAACTTTGAGCCCTAAACCGGTTTGCAAGAGATTCAGGGCTTCGGGGCCTGGCGGTTTAGGGTTGAGGTGTTTTTTGTTGCTTAGATTTCTTGATCAAAGGTCCAGGGTTCATAGTTTCGGTAGTATGGTGGACTTACTGGTTCTTAGTTGAGAATAAGAGAATATAATTCCCTATATACTATATTCCCTTATTCCCTACCAACTCTAAATCCTACGTAAACCCTAAATATACTGTATTCCTCTGTCCCCTATTAACCCGCAGTCTATGTCCCTCCGCAGTATATGTTGAGGTGCTGATTGGAATTCGTGCGTGTGGTCGCAGGTCAGGAATCTTCAGGCTCTTGCTAGGTTATTAAATGGAGTAGAACGGGAACCCCAAAACAAGGAACCCCAAGAATGTAGTAGGAACATGTTGCAAGTTCACCTACCAGGATCCTAATATTCCTATTGCATTCCCACGTTCCTGCTACATTCTTGGGGTTCCCTGTTTGAGGTTTCAATTCTACTCCCTGTGGTTATGACCCAGAGTGCCCGATAGCCGTTCTGTCAGACGGCATTCGTGTTTCCTTCTATGCTTGCTGAGTTGCAGTTTGAGGGTCTGGGGTGTGTCTGAATGCAAGGCCTAAGGCGTCTGGCTCAGTGGAATTAGTTTGCCTGGGAAGTGGGATTTTTGCGATCACTTTGTTTGGGTTTGCCCAGGGATGCTCAGGGGGCCGGGCTGGCTTGTCAAGCTGGCATGGGGCTTGAGGCTGCGACTGTTGTCAGGGCAACTTCAGCTGTTCCGAGGATCGGGCTGGCATTGCAATTCGTCATTGGCTAAGTGTTCGTTGAAGGTAGTCGTGGGCTTCTCCAGGACTGCTTAGCAACTAAGTGTGTTCTCGGCTTGGACCACATGTGGCCTCCCTAGAGCAGATTGCGTCCTGTGCTCGGGATGCTACCTCGCGGCAGTCTGGGCAAGATACCATGGTTTTTCAGAGGGTGTGGGACAGAAGCTTTCCGAGAGAGATCTGCGTCTCAACTGGTGCTGAATTGTGTCCACCTGCACTGAAATCAAAGGGATACTCGTGGAGAACGTTTAGTAAGCATCAGTTCGTGCTTGTCAAGATTTACCACGAATTTAGCTTAATCTACCTAATCTTTTCCGATTTGCAGCTCAGGTTGTGATAGCCAATGCCGTCATGATTGGCATTCGCGCCGCCGCTCGGCAGTGTAACATGTGAGCTCTTAGCATGGGGAGCATGCGTACTTTGTTCTTATGTTTCTATCGTGGGGCACTAGTCTCTCTCAAACGGGGGCGCCACCCTAAACCCTTACAGTCAAAGACCAAGAACGGATTGTCTAGCTTGTCATGGTTTTCCCCAGTGTGATGTAGCTGCCCAGGGTGGCAAAGTCATGGCCCTGGCTATCGAGCAATTACTTAGGAACCCAGAGAGCCCAACAAGGTTTAGGTTTAGGGGTTTAGGGGTTTAGGGGTTAAGGGGTTTAGGGTTTAAACAAGGTTTAGTTAAGGAATACAGCTGAGAATATGCTAGGGCCCTTAATATGAAACCCAATGCCCCAAACCTTAAAGCCTTCTTTTCATACCTTAGATTATACTAGGACCCTCAATATGGTTAAAGGCATTTTCCTTAATTAAGCTATATCGGGCTCACTGGGAATGCCGTGTTGCCACATGCCGCTTTGGGGTTTTAATCTAAGCCTTCAATCCGTAAGTCCATCAAAGGTTTATGGTTTAAAGGTTCAGTGTCCAGTTATGTAAGGGTTAGAACGGGGTATATGGCGACGTAGAGGGCTTTGGGTTTCCAACAATTAGGAGTCCCCTTGTAGGAGCCAGAGTGATAAGAATTGTTGTTGTCTACTGAGGTTTATAGTGGGCCCCCCTGCAAAAAAGGATTTGCCGATGAACACGAACATGTTCCCCTACGATGTCATCGAGTTGCTCATGGCGCTCATGCACCTTGGATTCACATGTGGTTAAGCATCAAATCGTGGACATTTTCGAAGAATAAACTTCCCTATGGACTTGGTGGCCTTCGCGTAGAGCGCGCCTCTGAAATTGACAACCGCCCTGGCGAGGGCTTTCCTTCGCAGCATACAAAGCAAAGAAAGAATGTTGGTGATCCGCCCCTAGAATTCAGGGGCGGATAAGTATGTCAGAACCTTTAAGTGGCAGCATTCATCTCCAGGTGCCGGGTAGACGCCAGTCAGTTGAATGTGGCAGCCTGGAGCATCCTCACATAAGCTCTTTTCAGAATGTACACAAAAAATGTGGATTCCTTGCTGCGGACACTTAAATCCAAGAAAATTTTTGGGGTAGTATCGAGGCATTACAAGGGTCCCGTCAGGGACTGCTTAGGGAACTTCTTTGAGAAGGTGCCATGTCAACCTTCAGGTCTACTTGCCACGCGTTTTAGGGTTTAAGATTTCAGGTTTAGGGTTTAGGGTTTAGGGTTTGCTGTGATGTTGCCGTGCAGGTGATGATCAGGTGTCAATGATCCCTCAAGTGCATGGCTGCAT
>CAJNIZ010043240.1:20250-34727 GCA_905231905.1 Symbiodinium pilosum
CCCTAAACCCTCTACCCTAAACCTTAAAACCCACTGGAAACTACATTCGCCACAGGCATCGTTATCCTTCAGGAAAGTCATGACACGGTCCTGGGTGGAGTGCGTGCAAAGGCTGCCTAAACTTACTGGGGGTTGATAGGGAATACAGGAATGGGGTTTAGGGTTTAGGAGGTCATAAAAACCTGGAGATGCTGAACTCTAAACTCCTGCTCCCTGAGCCAAACACTAAATCCTACACCCTCAGCCCCTAGACCCTCCCTACACCTTAAACCCTAAAACCCGAAGCCCTAAGCCCAAGACCCTTATGTATACTCATGTGTGTGAAGGGATTGGGACTGGGTACCTAGGTTCCTTGCCGTGGCTCCCAGCAGAGAGAGAAGCAAAGACTGGAGAATGGACACAGGATAATTACCTGGAAATCCTTCTGATTCCAACGGTTTCATGTAGCATTGGCAGGGGATTTGGGTGCAGAAATGTTCCCACTTTGTGGGCTTTGAACCCTAAACCTGAAACCGTTTCTGTGAGGTCTGCGAAGTGTTCCCTTCTGGTCCTCCGCATTGGCGTGGAAGTATATGAACAAGAACCTCAGCTTACTGGCGCTGGGTGGGAATGAGGGAATATATGTGGATTATATTCCCTTGTTCCCTACTCACCACCAGTACTAACCACCAGTAAGTCAGACAGTTCTACTGGACTCCCTGCTGGTTGAACCAGAAGTTATTTCCTCTTGCATTGGCAGCTAGTATTGCTTGTGGCTCCTCTAGGGGCTTGATACCATGCTGGCCCTTAAGTTACGTTGCTTTGCGGCGTGTAGGCAGACTCTACGCGTAAGTATGATTGTGTCCGGCCATGTGGTCCTTTTCTGTGGGTTCCTTGCATACCATTTTTTTCCGATTTAGGCTGCTTGGTGGCTTTCTGGGGTAAGGAGCCCAAAAATACTAATCACATCAATCTTCAGAATGAAAGATGGTACCCCAAGCATCAAATCTTGTGTCTTGAGAACTCTGGAGGCAGGGACCCTCAACTCTCTGCACTTGACCAGCGCATGCTTTGCGTGTTCCTGTACTACAAGGACTTCCAGTTTAGGGCACTTATCTTTTGGAACCCCGAAACCCTAAACTCCATGTCCCCCAATCTACCCTTTCATAACCTCTGTAACCTCCTTGAAGGGAGACATGTGGTCTCAGTCGGCCACCGTGCATGCTGGAAAGGCAGGAAGAGGCAAGGCACCTTCAACGGTCAGGGCTGAAGTTTCCGAGTTGGGGGGGGGGTATGAGCTTAGGGTTTGGGGTTTGGGCTTGAAGGTTTAAAGTTTCGGTTTTGGGGTGTATGCGGTTCAGTGTCGTGGGTTTAGGCTTTAGGGGGGTGTACTTGGAGGTCCCGTGGTCATTATGTCTTAAATCATGGCTTCGTGCGGGTCATACCTGCTTGAGCCCCAAAAGCATGTGAAGCAATAAGCCTTGTTGGCCCTTGTTTACGCTTTTGAATCATCGTGCCGGTCCAGGATGCACTGTACACCCCAAAAAACTTGAGTCCTAGGGTTTCGGGGTTCACTGAAAGCCTCCCCAACTGGACGCCCAATATGTACACCCACCAATATTCAGAAGGAACCCTTTCCCTCCATACACTCACCGAAACCGATAACAAAAAAAATCACATGTAAGATCTGCACCGGGGCCCTAAAAGTGGAGGTCTTTTGGGTCTAAGGTATGGATGGGTTTAGGGTTTAGGGTTTGGGCTGTTCAGCCGGCTGTTCAACGCTCCAAAGAAGGTACTGTTGAGCTCCCAGTGCGAGGTGGCCCCAGTCCCCATCCATCCCTGCACGCCCCAACCTCCAACCCTAACTTCCCATTCAACCCTAAACCCAGAAACCCTCATCTCTGAAACACTATTAGACCTGAACACTCTTTGCCCTAACCCCAAAACCCAAAACTGCCCTGACCCCCGCAGTAAAGCCCGATTCGGCCTGTGCGCCATCTTCCCGAGGGATGAGGATGAGTTCCCCAGGGAAGCTATTCAGTGTGTACCTCGGGTCTAAGGTTGAGGTAGGGGTTTAGGGTTTAGGTAGGGGTTTGAGAATCTAGGGCCTTGGTTTCGTATGGTCTGGGAAGGGCTGGCCGGGGCAAGAGTAATTTCTGTTTTATGTTCCATTATCCCAAAATAACCCCGATATAACCCTCAAATAACCCCAACATGGCTCTCATATTACCCTGAAATAGGGCTAACGCTAAACCATTATCCAAATACAACCAGGTTTTGGCGCTTCGCGCTTCGGATTTAGTAGCTGCATGAAGCGCTTGTGAATGCGGACCAACGCTTGACACGTTCCCTCAAAAGCAACGATGGAATAACATTCTATTGTTGTTACCAATAATGATACTAATAACAATAACACTGATAATACTAACAATAGCATTAAAAACAATAGTAAATATGCTAGCAACAAACCCTAAACCCTAAACCTATAGTCTAGTATAGACGCCATTCCGTGGGATGGAGGCGCCCTCGTTGTCTTTGCACGTTTGTTTAGAACAATGAGTTGTTTCTATGCATGTTGAATGCAGGTTAAACGCTAGACGGACAAAGCTTCGCTAGTATTGGCTTAAGCCAGGAGAAAGCATCACTCCCCCTCCAAATAAAATGGAATCCCATGCAGGCCGCCTTCAAAAGATAATTCGTATTCTTTGTAGGGCCCCGTGTGCCATGCTACTTTGCGGAAGTTTGCCGCGGCCTGATTACATCATGCAAGCTTTCGAATCGTAACCAAGGTTTTCGGTGTGGGCAGGTCACCATACTAGAAACGCGAAGGAGCACGATTCCAGTGGTTCTGCTGCACAAGAGAATGAAGTTCAAAACCCTTGTTGAGCCTGCCATCTGCCAGCACATACCAAAGTCCTAAGCCAGGAACCTCAATCATCGGGGTTTAGGCTTCGGAATTTTACAACGCCTTGACACACCTCCCACATTACATTGAGCGCTATAGACCCTAAGCCCTGAAATCAAAGCCCTCAGCCCATTGCCACCGAGCTGCGACGGGGTTGGTGCAGGAAATATCACGCGCTCTATTAAATTCCAGCTGGTGGAGCGGGAGTTGAAGACGACCCACATCCTGCGGCAGCATAACTCTAGGGGTCCAAGGACCCAAATAATGGGGCATTAGGGGCCAAATTAATGGTATTTGGGCCCTCGAACCCTATTATTGGGGTCCTTGGACCCTTAGGGTAGGGTTTGGGGCTTAGTGTTTAGGGTTTAGGGAAAGGAGCCCAGGTGACTTGAAGTATTTCGTAAAGCTGCATCCTTTAATCTCGTGCCACCTCACCAAACATGTTCGGCCAGAAAGGGTAACACAAGCCTACCCACTCTATTCTTTCAGGCTCCCTGAGTTCTGGTGTCTTTGGGAATTGATTTCAAAAACGGGTGTTCTAGATTCTGTTCGGGCTTCAACTCCGAAATGCTTCAAGCGGTCGCCAAAACTCATATAACTTATGCTAGAGCATCTGCTCACTATAGAAATTTGCACAATCATGGGAACTAATTCGGGACAGGAAGGGACTTAATGTAAGCAACAGGTCAACCTCATGATGTTTTTGCATGTATGTTTTGCGGCTTTGGAGGAACACTGCTGCATACTCAAAGGTTGATTGGCAGCACTCGCCAACAGGCAAACATGCTACCTCATATATGAGCTGCAGTCAATACTTCCTACATAATTCAATGGACATGGCTTACTTCTTAGGGACCCTTTTAGAGGTGGAGGAGGCACAGCGGCAGAAGTTTGGAAAAATGGGACGGGAAGAATCAATGAGAATGAGGCCAGAGAGGCTCGAACTCCCAACCTTCTGATCTTGAGTCAGACGCGCTGCCAGTTGCGCCATAGCCTCGATGGTAGCTAGTGCCAGGAAGATAACGGACTATACTAAACTACAAGAGGGACCCCTATGTCCACAAGTAAGGGTTCCTTAATAAGATTAATATGGACAGTAGCTTGTATGTTTAGTTCCGTCCTCCTCTAAGAAGAAAAGGGAGCCTTTTACACCAACATGTATTACTTTGGCGTCTTTCAATCACAGCCTGTGCCCCGCGCAAATCTTTCATGGCCGTCGCCTGCCCCAAGCCATAAACCGAAACCCTAAGCCCTTGCACCTGACCTGCATTCTGCCTACGCTGCTTGCAGCTGGCGCAGCCCTCTAAATCTTTGGGGGTACATCAAACAGGGACCCCAAGTTTAGGCAACTGTGTGGTAGGCCCCTGCAAAGGGATGTGCCCTCATGCGGGGTTGCCACGTTCATTTGGGGCAGGCATGCCCCCAACTTATGCACATCTCCCCCTCCCTAAGGTAAACATGTTACCCCATACCCCAAGACCCCACGTACGTAATAATCATATGCTGCTCAAAAACCAGAACTACAAATACTCCTACCCAACACCCACATATCTAATAATGGGTACTTGGGCCCTAAACCCTGAAGCCTATATACCATTGCTATATACCCCTATATATCCCTATGGAAGGAGACCCATCTCAGTCCTGAAAAAATCTCCTCAGCGACATCTTCGGCTTTTCTCACGAGATGTTGCCATGGCTGCAGCTGGGGGTGGTTAGGGTTTAGGGTTCAGGGGGTGTATGTAGGGTTAAGGATATGTTTAGAATTCAGGGTTTTGCAAACGAACGGATGTCGGTTTTGGTTTAGGTTCAGGACCCCTTACGTGCTTGTATTGACAACAGGACTGCTTGCGATGTGGTGAAGATCAGGGCAAACCCATGCCCAGTCGCTGGCTCATCGCTCTGCCTTGTGGTGAAAAAATCCGATGCGCCTTCCACAAACCCTAACCCTAAGGCTCAAAATAGCCCAAAAGCCTAGTATGGAAGTATGGTCTTTGGGCCCAAGAGCCTTACATTATGAGTCCTTAGAGCCTTAGGGTAAGGGTCCAAGTATCTAAACATCATATACTTGCCCCACAACCTGTAGTGTAATTACTATTCCCCCGAAACCCAAGTTCTTAATTATGGTGCTTGGCCCCTCTGGGAAACTTTGGGCGTGAATTTTGGCGGGCTCTTAGCATTCCTTTGTAGTTGGAACATCTTCTCTACAAGCAAATCCGAAACTGCCAGAGCCAAAAAAAAAGAGGGTACACGTCCAACTTCGGCTGCACAACACGTATTTCAGGGATAGGTACAGTAAGGTTCAGGGGCCTAAATTGTTGTTGATAGTGGGGAAGCAAGTGGGCAAGACAACGGAACATGAAATGGAACTCGGTTTAAATTGGGATTTCGTGGGAGTGAAATGCAGGAGCTCTCGAAAAGTGATGTGGAAATCAGGTTGATATCTGCTCACGCTTCAACATTCGACGCCCCAGCATTTGCGAGTTTGCTAAAAAGAATGTCTGGTGAGTTTGCTGGAAATTTCTGGTCCTCAAATGAGAGGAAGCCTATGTAGGGACCCACATTACCATGGGAGTCCTACTTACTTCCAGGATCCGTACTACGAAGTTAAGTTGTTCTACGTGAGGTACTGCTAAAATGTCATGATGTGTTCCTCATTGGGTTCCAGTAAAGTGGAACCTTCCAAAAGAATCAAAAAAGCTTCAACCATGACCCAGTGAGGGGCGCAAACGATTTTTGACCCTTATCAGCCAAAGGTACTCAAACCTGGTACCCCAGTACTCATATTATCATAAGGGTGCCGTTTTTACTATTCATTGCTGGTATAAAGGAACCCAGAACCCAAAAAGGGAAACAAGGCGTCAAAGTGCTTGCCATGGTTGCAGAGGGGAGGCTGCCCTGATGTCTGGATGTTCCCTGTGTATACCTACTTTTTTGTTGTATTTGGCCTCAGAAAATAAGGCTTGGGGTAAAGGGTTTAGGCCAGAGAAGGACCTGAAATCTGGCGAAATTTGGCGAAATGAAGAAGACTGTTGATGGAGAATCTTGCAGGCACAACCAAATCCATATCAATCATGGCAACAAACTAAGGTTCGGATGATGCAGGATTTTATCCATCGGCGGCATTACCATTCTCAAACTTCGTGGTATTAACTTGCCAAACCCAGCCCGGCGTGAAGTTTTGGATGTTGGACTGCTTACTGATATCTGCAGCTTAAGAGTTGGGGTGCTGGGTTTGTGGTACAAATCTGACGTGACGATTTCCGTGCATGCGCTTCCATGTCTAGCTGGTACTGTACGTACGTGGTTCCAGCTTGTCTCCATCAAGAATAGGTCTCATGATGCTAAGACAAAATCCCGTCTTTTCTGACTTCTAGCGCGCCGCGCCGCACAAGCCGGCAGCCCTCTCCCAACCCAAGCCTCACCCTGAAGCTTACAAGCATTAAACTGTGCACTTCAAACTCAAGCAAATAGGACAAGCACGAAGCCTGATGCTTGCTTCTTTTTGACTTTACGCGCTCTTGCGCTGTGCGCTTCTGACGCTCCTGCCGCTCCGGCAGCAATGCGCAAGAGAACCTACGACTCGATGTTCAAGACCTGCCACGTCGGGGATCAGAAGCAGCGTTTTGAGTTTGGGGCCTGGGGGCTTCTGCTTGTAAATCTGAAAAGGACCTTTGCGTAATGGATATGCGTCCACAATGAGTGACTGTGAGTTTATGTTGGACTGCGCAAAAGGTGGTGACCCCTGAAAGTAACTCTCAGCCCTCATCATAATCTTTCGTGCCTAGTCCCTACCTGGACCCAAACGTATGCAGAATTCTCACTGCTGTTTGATCGGGCTTTGGGGCCATTATCTTCCTACTTTGGAGGTCCAGGTAATACTGATAGTAATACTGATAGTAATACTGATAGTAATAGTAATAGTAATAGGAATAGTAATAGGAATAGTAATGGTAATAGGAAAACAGCAATACTAACACTTACAGCTTAGCTCGAAGCGGCTGCTTGCGGCCTCCTGCCCGAGCTCATGTCCATTCACCGGCCGTCGCAGCACCTCGCAGCCCTAAACCCTACCTAGAAAGCAAGTTACCGCATAATTATAGGCAACTTTCGGAAATTTCCTACTGCTTACCTTACCTAGAAAGCAAGTTACCCCATAATTATAGGCAACTTTCCCCTAATTTCCTACTGCTTTGGGCTATAGTAGCCCATTATTCTGGGTAACTAGGCTTTCTAGGTAAATCCTAACCTCCCTGCTCTTCCTGCAGGTTCATGGCTGGTTCTCTAACCCAATTAATTCAGCATGAGCCAGAAACAGAAGATGATAGTTTACCAGAATCAGGAGACCCCAATTATAGGAACCCCTAATTTTGGGAACCCTAAAACCTAAACCCCCAAAAGCCTAACCCCCAAATCATTAATGAATGCACAAGGTCGGGCTGGGCTGAACTCTTTCAAGTCTTGGGAATGGTAGGTTGCCCTAAGGGTGCAGTGACCCCAATAATAGGGTTTTAGGGCCCAAATACTACGATGTTACGTATTGGTAGTTCGGACCTAAAGCCCTATTATTTGCGTCCTTGGACCCTTAGGGTTTGAGCGGTGTCATCTTCAGGATTTTAGGGTTTAATAAGGTTGCTTGGGGGGGCTAAAGGTTTTAGAGTTTAAGGGTTTTAGAGTTCTAGGGTTTTTAGCCTTTACAGGTACTAAGGTTTAAGGGTTTGAGGGTTTGAGGGTTTGAGGATTTGAGGCTTTAAGGGTTTTAGGGTGTAAGGGTGTAAGAGTTTGAGGGTTTAAGGATTTAAGGGTTCGAGGGTTTTGGGGTTCAGGGTTTGCACATAAATCCCCACTAGGCGCACGGCGACTATCTTCCCAAAATCCACGAGCATAAACGGGCCGGATGGAGAGCAAGGCTAAAAGTTCAGGCCCTAATAGACCCTGAAAACCGAATATTCTGCCCCAAACCCGAAACCTTTGACTTCAAGAGAGGATATAGTCCCCCTTAAGAAGACAGAATATGGGGTATATAGGGATCTTATTATGATATACCCAAAGCCATATTCTATCTACTTCAGGGGGACTATAACCCTTGAGCCCCAGACTCCCTCCGCTGATCGACTTAGGGTAAGGTACTTATGGTCATGCAGGATCTTCAATATGGGGTGGGGGGGGTGGTGTTCTAAAGGTCCTTGTAAAGGAGGCACCATTGGGAATACACGTTCTCAAAAAGGGGATCCTAGCCAAGCAGGGAACCTACCTAGATTCTGCCTTTTTTGGAGACAGGTGTTTTGAACAACTACCATATGAGCTATAGTCTAAACTCCAAGAATCTCTATACTAGTCACCTATATAGTCCCTTATACAACCCCAAGAGTTTAGACTATGGCCCATATTACTCGCATGACCCAAGGGTTCGGGGTTCAGACTCAGCAGCCTGATTCTTATCAAGCCCGAGGCAAACTCCGAACGGAGAAGCATGTTGTAGGGAGGGATATACATGAGGCTTCCCCAAAATCAGGGGATGTAAGGGTTCTGTAGAGGTTGCACAAGGTTTGAGGTTGAGGGTTTAGGCTTTCACAAAATGAGGGGTACCTTTTGAGGGGGGGTGGGGGGGTCCTAGTAATAAGGACTATAGTATTTCAGGGTCTATATTAGGATCCCCTGATTTGGGGAAATGACCGTGTACATATTACATATATATATATAATAGATAAATATATATGTAGGGAATTTTGAGTGATAATGGAAAAGAACATGAAAATGGCTATTAGGGGTTAGGGTTTAGGGCTTTTGCCCCCCAATAATGGAGAATCAAATTGGAAAGAACATGGAAACAAAATGGAAACTCGGCTTATGCAGTGGGCTATAGGCACACTACCGACAATGAATACCCTTTGGGGGTCTCTATGATGTGGATTATGATATTTGGGGGTCTATATTGGGCCCCTAGTTCTGGAAGCTACCCAGCATCTCTTGGAAGGACTGCTTAAATGCGGTTCAGGGTTTAGGGTGCCAGCCCATTGGCTCCACCCCCCTCCTGCTGGGAAGCTACCTGACCCGCTGAACTTAATATGTACGGCTCGAAACACGGGTCGCGCAGAAGTATTCTCCGAAGAGGACTTCTCAAAACTACACCAGCAAGAGCAGCCCAACTTTGACAACCCTGATCCGCAAAACTCCTCAACACCTGAACTCCCGTTTAAACCCTAAGCCCCTAAACCCTTAAACCCTAAACCGATTTCCGAAAAGCAAAGTACTAGAAAATCCTGAGACCTGCACATAGCAGTCTGGGGGATCTATGTTTTGGTAGTAGTCCTGCCAGGCCGCCGATGCAGGGGGTTAAGGGTTTGGGGATTAGGGTCTGGTTTTTAGGGTTTAGGGTTTCCGGGTTTAGGGGACTAGGGTTCAGTGGTTTGAGGTTTAGAGTTTGAGGTTGAATCCGGGCTCTGGCGCCTGGAATCTAAGGTAGAACTAGGCTGTTCTCAACAGTTCCGCTCTATCCCAGCAAGGGTGCCGAAAAATGGACCGGCTGTTTCTCTCAATTCCACACTGGGGTAATATGGACAAACAGGCCTGTATGGTCCTTATTGGGTTCTCATATAGTGAAAGCCGCAACAATTTTCGACTTTGACTCGAGTACGCGAGACCAGACGCTGATCAAATACGTTGCCCTGGGACAATACAAAGAGCCCCTCGCCGTTTTAAACAGCCACTTCTGGTCCCATATTGACCTTCTCTGATACAGCTGCGAAGTAGCTTACTCTATAGGGATGATGGACACCGATGCTGGTTGCATTGGACTTGCCTGTAACACTCTCCCCCAGCAACCGAGGGGAAAGAAGCTCAAATTTCATCCTATAAGCCAAACAAGGAAGCCCAAAGATGTAAAGTTACTCTCTTCTGTTGGCTAAGTAAACTGAAGAAACGCTCACGGACATCCCAAGCCGTCTGCTAGCTGACATGCATCTGAGATGCATAGAACATAAATCTCAAACTTCGAGTCAATGCGAGCTACAGCTAAGGTTAGCATATTAGATCATATTAGCACTACTGGACCTGAAAAGCTGTAACACATGATCCGAAAACCCTAAAACTTGCCGGCCATTATTCCAGGTAGTTTGGGGGTCCATGTCTCATGAACCAATGAAGAACAAACCTGCGTGCAATCCGCACGCAGCCCCTGTTCAAGCAGTGTAGACACACACGTGACAACAGGGCGTGGGGCAGCTGGAGCCCATGTCCTGAATCTTTTCCGTCACCTGCACTTTTGGTGTTTGGGGAGCCCCCAGGGTCCAAGTACCTAGCAATCATATACTTACCCAAAACCTGAACTACAATTTCTATACCCCAAAACCCAAGTACTGAAGTATTGGGTACTTGGACCTTCAGGGCAGGGCTTGGAGTGTAGTGGTCGTCGGAGTCAGGGCTCAGGACATGTGGGTTGAGGGTATAGGGCATAACATGAGAGTGTCATCATTTTCGGGACCGCCCCCAAGGAATTCTGCCATCCCAACGATATGCCCAGCATGTCAAATTAATGCCCTTTTTCAAAGGGACGAAAGTCTGAGTAGGGCCTGTTTGGAATTCTCCTGTTCGTTTAGAGAGGCTATCTTGGAGGAGTTCGAGTTCTTGAAATTCTCACAATGAATATCAAAAATCCCGACGATGCAAAATCCACAGGATGCTCCATATCCGCCTGCAAAGTCCTTGCACCCTAGACCTCAGGCCATAGACTATTGGATGTCCTAAGCCCGAAATGATAGATCATCAAGCCTTCATGCAACCCTACACCCCACCTACAGCAACCTGGACCCAAAAGAAACGGTAGAAAGGCCAAAACGATGCATAAAGAGCCATGTTGAATAGTATACCTCTCGGCCAACCCTTCATCGCAAGTCCCTCCACTACTTGAACCTTGGAGAGCACGTAGTTCAGAGTCCCTTAACCCTCAACCTGGTTTTAGGATCTCGGTGACCAGGACATCCCTCATTTTTTTGGAAACCCGCTTGTCAACACACCATCGAAACCAACATTTGAGTGGCGTTGACACTGTTGATTTCTTAGAAACTCAGGCGTTTTCAGGCGTCAAAATGAAGCCTACTGAAACTATACTTCTCATGTATTGAAACAGCTCTTAGGCCACCCCATGTACCGGAGGATTGAGCAGAGACAGCTTCAAGATAGTCGCCAAAGCGAGCCTGAATCCTAAAACACCACCCCCAAAAATCCTCAAAGCCCTACACGAGCAGTAATCTGGTTGTCGGATCCTCCCAGTGGGCTTAACGAGAAAAACCCAAACCCTGAACCCTAAATGTTTCATAAAGTATGCTGGAGCGTCTCTTCATATCAAGATCACCACGTCGGGGGCTGCAAGACGACAACCGTAATCTTGAGAAATCCAGGCTAGGTTTCGTAAGTTTCGGGGTCCTTTGAAAATAGTCGTCCCCTTTTTATGGCTTTAAAGGTATTGTATATATTCATGGAGTGCAACCAAAAGCCAAGGGCTACTTTCAAACTACCGCCGAGACTTAAAAATGGGCAGTTGTCAAAATTATGGTCCCTTTTTGGGTCCCTATTATAAAATTGCACCTACTATTGAAGGTACCCAAAGAGGCACCATACTTTTGACAAGCACCCAAATACATGTCTGCTATAGACTCACTGACCTTGAAGCCGTGCTTGTGATAGAATTTCAGCCTGCAAGGTCAGCAACTTACGGCCCCCCACTTGAGCAGAAAGAATCTGGGGTAAATGGGATCACGAAGAAGTCCATGTTCTATCTAGAGGTCTTTTGACTGGAACAGAACTTGGCAACTAGAAAATTATCATTCTTATTGTTGTAATTCTTTTTCTTGTTATACACTATTCCTTGTTGTCGCTGTTGCTACCCTCAGGCTTTCAGGACTGTGTTGGGCTTCACAGGAGATGGTTTGGGCTTTTGGGCCTAAGGTTGGGGACCTTACTCTGAGGGTCCAAAAGCCTTATGGCAGAGAATGAGGGACTGGATGTCTGTGGCAATAATACATCATCATGACTCCATAGCAACTCAACTCAGTTCCTTCAGTCCACCTTACCCTAGTGTTCCAAGTATGACAATTACGTATATACTTCCCCAAACTTGCACCCTAGCCTTAAGCCCTAAAGTTAAATACCCAGATCCCAAATGTCCAACTATTGTCTGCATGGACCCATAGGGCCAGCAAAAAGGGAAGCAAAGTAGGATCAATCATATCGTTGGTGCATCATTCGATTGGGACCAATGGGGAACTTGCGCAGATGGCTTGAGTAAGTGGTGTAGCCTGTGGGTTGTCTGGGTTTAGGGTTTATGGCCACGTTTCTGGGGTCTATGGCTTCCAAGCAAATCCCTACATCCCAAACCCTAAGCCAGAACCCTGTATAAAGGGACTCTACTGGGAACCCCAAACCGGGAACCCCAAGAATATAGTAGGTATATAATAGGAATATACCTACCAGGGTCCTTATATTCCAATATATTCCTGCTATATTCTTGGGGTTCCCTATTTGGGGTTCCCAGTAAAGTCCCTTTACTGTAGACACCGAGCCTTAGAACTCCTTGGGCCCTAAAACCAGTGCCACAAGCGTGGCAGGCAGGCGCGGTGCTGTTGGAGGTCTGAACATGCAGGTACACCTCTCGAACCTGACTTAGGGGTTTCCCAAAATTAGGGGTATCATTTTGGTGTTCCCTATAATGCGGACTATAGTATTTGGGGGTCTATATTGGGGTCTCCTTATTTAGGGAAACTACCACTAAGGGTTTGGGGTTCAGGGGTTCAGGGCTTATGGGTTTAGGCCTCAGGGTTTAGAGGTCGCAGGTTCAGGGGTTTAACCAAATCCAAGATGATTTTTGCCTGAATCCCTAGGTTTGTGGTGCTGGAGTTTCCCCTAGGTCATGTTTTCTGTCCATCAAGAGTAGGGTCCTCGGGCTCAGGGTTTTGGGCTTGGTCGGTACAAGCATGACCAACTTACACCACAAGTTCCAGGTTTAGGTGGCTTAAACCCTAAACCCTAAACCCACTATAACCCCAAAGGATACCTGATGTAACCTTCTTTGGCACGTGGAGAATTATCCGACCTTGTGCCCCGAAACAGGGTGGTTGAAAGTTGAAAGTCTGCGGCTCTTGGATTGACTAGTTGGGGGCAACTTCTACACGCGGTTTAAGGGTGCATGCATCATAACCTACTATCAATTGCAGAAAAATGTAGTAGCATAAGGCGCAGGAGGTTACAGTACAATCTCTCTTGATGGATCCCTTACCTAAGCCTTGAACCCTAAACCGCTTAGGGATCTATAGCCGGGAGTCCTCAGGACAAGGATGTATCAGGGCCGAAACCTATATCCTAAACTCCCTTATCAACTAAAGGAAGTTGGAAGCTCAAGGCTTTCCAAAGGGGTCTACATGGGGTCTAGTTAGGGCTTAAGGTTCAGGAGGGTTATTATATGGTTGGAGGGTTCCACGTTTGGTGAAGGGAAACTGCACAATTGAAGCAACTCGGCGGCTCTCCGCTCATGCGCAGGCACAAACACCAGAATCGCAAGAGCTTCACATGTGGAGTCTCAGACGTTGAAGGGCAGGCTCAGAGAGCCTCCACATGGGTTTAGGTCTTAGGCTTCAGGGTTGAACCTATAGGGTTCAGGGTTTCGGGTTGAACCTTTGAACCCCAAGAAAACCCGGCTCAAGTCCTAAGTTCTTCAATGAAGCATAGGGCTTTGGTACTGTGGAACCACTGCATGTCCCTACAGGATGTATACCTGCACGGGAGTTACACTACGCTTCCTTGAAGATATGGGGGTATTCCCAGACCAGCGTAGGGACCCTTGGGGTCTGGGAATGACGAAGAGATGCGAGGGTCCTAGTTGAGGACTTCGGGCTTAGGGTCTAGGATAATTCCACAAGTCGTCGACCCAGAGCGCCATGATGGAAAACAAACATACACCTGAAAACTCTCAGGGGGTATGAGAACTTTGAGATGGTTGTAGAGGTCCTAGCTGCGGATTGCGTGGCTCCAAAACTCCAAACCCTGTGTCGTAAGCCTAACCCTGAACACCGAACTGGAAACCCTAAACACTACTGAATCCTATGTCTCTCCTAAGGGACCTTTCGGACCCAAATACTCGGGCCTTGACCTCAGGTTAATAGTCCGCCGACCTTGGGGGGCGTGTTGGATGGTTGCCGAAGGCGGAGAGGGTGAAAACCCTCTTCCTTTCTCCCTTACAGCCCCAAAATGGGTAGGGGGGGAATCCCGGCTTCGTTTCCCTCCAGGTCCCCACCTCCGAAGCAGCCGGTTCAGCCGACACCCACGCCTTCGCAGGCTCCCACCAGGAGGTTTGCGAAAGATCGCAATTTGAGTGGGTGGTTTTTGCAAGCCGAGTTTTTAACCCATGGGTCCGGGTCTCAAAACCCTAGGCTGCTACCATAACCCCCAATCCGCTGACCTTGGGGGGCGTTGGATGGTTTCCGAAGGCGGAGCTTTACAGTCCCATCGGAGGCGGGGTTCCCGTCTTCGCTCCAGCATTTCAGCCGCTGGGCCGGGCCCCAACCCCCGGGTAACCTGGCCAACAAGCCCCTGAGCCCTG
>CAJNIZ010043240.1:34827-47412 GCA_905231905.1 Symbiodinium pilosum
TAGTGGCCCATGGTTTCAACTTTAGATGGAAGTACTTGGACCTGTAGGCTCTACCCTCTCTACCCTAACCCCTCAACCCTAAACTGTAGGCTCTATGGACCCCCAGTTCCCTAGTTGAAAAACTGTGGGGCGGACATCATCCTTGACGGATTCCTCTTTCTGAGCCTTGCATGGGCACTTATGTAGAGTTTGGGGTTTAGTTTGGGTTTAGGGTTAAGACTCTCGGGTAGTTATGACCAAATTGAAACCATATTAGGGATGACTCAGGGGACCTCAAATGCAAAACTGGCTTATGATGAGTACACTAACAAAAGGGTTATAGCTACCCTGGACTTCCAAGTATGGGCCACACAGCTCCCTCCAAGGAGTCCGAGGAAGTCTAAGATGGCCCACCGACGATGATCGGTACATGGTCGTCAGTGGATCAAAACTCGGTTTGTCGCGGGGCCCGCGCATCCCCCTCCCGGAAGGGAGTGAACAATTAACTCTTGAATTCACCCCGCTTACGGGCTGTTGTTACATACCATTTGTTTGGGAATTCTTGGTAGACCTATGTCCACAAAAGGGCTTTCTCGAAGAAGGGTTTGCTACACCTTTGTCTCGACTGCCTTTGACAAGCCCCCTTATTTGCTTGGCAGCAGTTTCTGTAAACTGATGTATGAAGTAAGATTCAAATTTGAGTTTCAGCTCAGCATCTAGCAGCACCCCTCTCAGGTTGAGCTGACATCACAATTCTCGGTTCCTTGCTTGTCAGAGTGCAAACTCTTGCAATCCAGCTTTGGCAGTCCGACCGACTGCCACGCGTGTCAGCAATCGGTGAAGCTACCCTACGCTAGGGGCGCGTGAAGTTACCAGATCTTCAAGGTCCGCGCCATATTACAAAACGTCAAATCTTTGACCTAAAGCCCAAACGGCAAAATGCACCGCCTGCCTTGTCCACAATCCACTGGACCAGCTGGGACCTTATTGCGACACAACAGCCACATGTGAGGACTAACACGGCTAGTTCCTCTTCTGCATTTACGATTACTTTGCTGACCTTCAACTTGTACTGGTGCTTCAAGAAAAGTGAAAGTATCATATGAACCTAGGAGGAGCACAAGAACATTTTTCGCTGAGAAATCTGCGTTTCTGCTACTCTCACTCATGGAACGGATTTCCTCCGAGAACCTGCGAGAAATCGAATGGTGAGAGCTTTTCAAAAACTATGTATGAGGTAGCCACTATAAACTTCCAGCGAGCCAAAAACTATGTAAATAATGGAGATTTCGTTTTGGGTAACATGTAGTAGAGTCGTAGGATTGTATCACTGCTTCCCACAGTTTTGCAGGAGGGGACAGTGGTCTTGTCATTACGGTTACTATAGTACCGATACTTCTTCGTGTGATGGCCTTTAAGAAAATGCTTTGAGAATTCTACGTCGTGCCAGATTTCCTGCATTCACCGCACTACTCTGAGCCCACAACTCAAACGCTGGATGAATCCGAGGCCCCAAGATCTGAGAATACCACCCCCCAGCAAAACCTCTTGCCAAAGAAAACCGATGCTTTGTAGGCTGCTTACAATGGCACTAGACATGCTATCGCTGCCGCTGCTGCCACTGCTGCTGAGACTGCTGATGTTGTGGTGGTTGTTGCTTCTGTGACGCCGACAGCTTTTTCATAAGTTAATACAGCGTGAGCTGGAACCTAGCACTTCAGACTTGAGAAAAAGTTTGGGAGTTTTGGGTGTGGCCTTCGCGGGTTGAGGAATGCCAACCTAATCTAAGCATTGAAGAACTGACTCCATGGTGCTTGGCCTGGTACCCCAGTAGCCATATTACAATGACTGGGTTGTTGTTAATGAACGTAAATATAGATGAAACCTTTTTATGTACGATGGACCCATAGTAAGGTAAATTCATTTGCGTCACTTAACAGCAACCCAGATAGCGGTACCCTTTTTCCTATATTTATGGATTGTATACAGGAACCCAGAACCCAAAAAGGGAAAGTTGCTGGGCTTCCTAGTTAGTAGCCAGTGCAGGGGTGGCTTTTTGGCGCTACCGAGTAGTGCGTTGGCATTGCTTTGAAGATGCCTTGAACCATTGCGTGCTGAGACAGGGTACCTAGAGTAACCTATATACCTAATAAATCCCCTCAAACTTTGGAGCCTTTAGCTGTTTTAAAGGTCCAGGATACCGTAGGTAAACCCTACACCATAGATTCTCGGATGGCTTTTCCTACTTGCGGATGGCAAAACCGCTCAGGGCAAGTATTCCGTATTCATATAAACCAGCAGTTGACATGAAGGCAGGTAAAGTCACTGCAATTTGCCGGGACTGCTTCATAGGCCGAAGACAATGGTACTTAGGGTTTAGGATACCTACCTTTGATGGCTGCGCTCAAGATTTGGAAACTCAATCGTACTTCCTCGGCGGCGGGAAATCTGATGCCTTATTCGTCATGCAATGACAGTCTAAGTGTTTAGGTCCGGGGTTAGGGGCTAGAATTGTGGAACGTTGTCAACCCTAGTGGTGTCAGTACCTAATAACCATATACTTACCAAAAATCTACACTATGACTACTACCCAAGTCCCAGGAACCAAATTTCGGGGTACTTGGACCCCTGAGCAGGATTACGGGGTTCTGCCACAGAGACTGCGCATCCCCAGGACGCAAGGTTTGGGGTCTAGGGTCTAGGGTTAAGGAATTATATACGGATACATACATGCACCACATACTGGACAATCAAACAGAAACGGCTTTGGAAAACACAATAAAAATTGGGACGATGTGTTTTCAGGTAACCATGGGAACTCAGAGGCCCAAGAGACTTCGTAAGTCGGTGATGAGGGGCCGTGAACACACTAACCCCAATTCGTAAACTCAGACCCTGGGGCTTTAACTCTAGAAATAATACCTACATTGGGCCCCAAACCCTATAGATAGTACTTATATGGAGCCTTAGGGATAACCGCATCTATGACCCTTCAAGGAGGGCCTACCGGCCTCCAAACCTAAACCCAGCCAGCCCTAGGCCCTGAACCTCTAAACCCGAACTGTCGACCCTAAACCCTACTGGACCCCCAAAAGTATGTAAAATAATGGCCTTTAGGGCTATTCTTATGGGTTTAGGGCTATTATTTTACATACTTTTGGGGTTTAGGTAGACCCCTAAACTCCTACACCCTGACTTGGCCCTGTGCGCTAGCGATCTGCCCCTATACCTCGGTACCAGCAGAAAGGTTTGGTCTTCGAAGCTCAATCAGTCATAGAGGGTTAGAGGGTTTAGGGATTAGGGTTTAGGGATTTCCTGGACCAAACATGTAGACATATGACCGTGTTGATTGTTTTGTTCGGTTTTATGGAGCATGGCCTTAGTTCAGGTCCAGGCATGGATTTAGATTTTGCCTTGGGACTTTTGAGCTTTGGGTCTGTTGGCTTGTCTTCTTAAGAGGTACTGGAGATTGCCGTTTATGCCTGGTCCCTAGAGTCGCGGTGTAGGGTTTGCAGCCAATTTCTGAAGGCTTCTGGATAAAAACATCATATCTACCAGGGAAACTGCAATCTGTGGCTTTGGGTATCGGGGTTCGGGTCTCGCGGATCTAGGGAGCATGACAATGACGATGCTGACGATGATGATGATGATGATGATGGTTGCGACTCACTCTGGGCAAGGGGAACAAAAATGACAGCCACAACGACAACAACAATTCTATTGGATACCCTAACTGAATCCTAAACCCTAGAGCATCAAAATCATTCCAGACCCTAATAGTTTTCCAAGGAGTCCCGTCAACGTCCCACAGTTCCCACCGTCCAAGAAACGAAGTAATCCGCACATGGGAGCTTTTGTGAAGTTAAGATTCAGATCCTCCTTGTGCTGTGGATTTGCATGCACCTGTGTACGGGACATATGAGTTATAGTCTAAACTCCTTTCTGGGGGTTATATAGGGGATTATATAGGGAACTATCATAGGGGTTATTAAGGGGGATACTAGGAGTTTAGACAATGGTTCATATCGTCTAAGATATCAGAAGGTTGTCCTTCAACACCGCCCTGCTTTATGTCTACTGTATGCAGTCATTGCTGGGGTCAGTGTGTTCTGCCTTCTGGCTATTATAGTAAGATTAGAGGTAAGGTAACAGCTTCTTCAATAGCGATGTGATGCAAACATCGCACTCCATGCGGACACACAACAACTGCAAACTTGAAACCCTGAATCCCGAAAGCCTTGGCATTTCCCCTACAGTACCGTGATGTTTGTTATTCCTATTGTTATCACTTTCACTCTGATGACCTGTTGTTACTGCTATTCCTGAACCCAAACCCTATGAACAACGACCTCTGAACAGTATCATACGCCACAAATACTGAAACCTTGGGGTAGCTCTGAGCCATAGGCGGTTTCAGCACCGAAAGAGTCATGATATAGAGCGCCTGGCAAGCAAAGAATAGGAGGTGTTTGCTCCAAACACGGTTGATGCGAAAAAATCCTGCACGACCTTATGGACGCAACCCTTGCGAACTATTGCACTCTGCTAGCACAAGATCATGCAGGCCTTCTAATATTAACAGTGAAGCCTCCGGCACACTGAAAGTTGTATGGGGGGCCGTTGTCAAAAAAGTGGCCCCGAAACCTTAGGGGTAGAACTACAACAGAGAACCACGAAGGTAACATGCATGTTGACAACCACCCGTATGTATATACATATACACGTGTAAAGAGACACGGGCTGTGTATCAGTTCAGGTTCAGGGATTAGCATCTGCGCAGCTCATGAAAACCTTTGCTATTCTGATAACCGCGTATGTATACCTGTGTATGGTTGTATACCTCCCGCTGACAGTACACAAGCCCCTAAACCGTGTCTATCCCAAGGATCGCTTCATGCACCTCTGTTTTGAGGTTGAGGCCGTGATAACATGTTTTTGGGCGGTTTCCTGATGATAGCCCCACTGAACCTACTGGTGGTTAGTAGGGAAAAAGGGAATATGACCCTCGACCATCCTCATGTATAAGATATTCCCTTGTTCATTCCCTACAGTAGCCACCAGTAAATAACCCTAAACCCTAAACCCATAAGCTCCAAGGCTCTGCCTCAAGCCTTCTCAGGTCCCTGAACACCTTGGAAGCCCCGAGAACCTAACCACCGGGCGCTCAACCTCCAAAGCCTAGACCCGGAAACCCCCGAAATCCTGAATCGTTGAACCAAGAAACCCGGTAAACTCCTAGCCCCAGATGCCCAAACCCCAAACCATAAAGCCCTAAAATGCAAACCCTAAGCTCCGAACCCTAGACCCCTGCACCCTAAACCCCTAAGCCCTAAAACCCCAAACTTCGGAACCCCTGAACCCCACGCCCTACACTGCCCTGCACCGCAGACCTGAAGACCGGGTCACCGCATGTAACCCCAAACCCTAGCTCTCCTGAAATGGGGTCCCTTTCAGGGCATCTTAGGGGTCATGTGGAGGTAAATGGGGGATACGACTATCAGGAGCAAATGCTCGGAAAAGAAAAAGAAAAGCGTCACGCGTGTCGTCAAACCACTCAATGACCCTGCTATACAAAGATGCATCATATGGACAGATCTTGGGGGTGAATTCAGATAGGGTTCAGGCGGTCTAGGGATTGGGGTTTTGGATTTTGCCCTCAAGTTACTCATGAGGTCCAAGTAATGCCGCACCCGAGCCTGAAGCATGGCGTAGACCTTAAAGTTACTTATGAGGTCCAAGCAATGCTGCACCCGAGCCTGAAGCATGACGTAAACCCTAAACCCTAAACCTTAAACAACGCCCTTTTCGTTTAGACAAGCTTCTTCTTCTCACGAAAGAAGCACACACTACATGTGAACCTGTAAGCCCGGCCTTAAACACTAAACCCCTATAAACCTTAAACCGTGAACCCTAATTCCTGAACCTCAGACCCCAAACCCTAAACACTACAGCCATAAACCTTGGGTCAATCCCCCACCCAGTAATGGGTACCACAAGGTACTATTGTAGGTATATTAAGGTCCTAGTAACTCCATATTAAGGAGCCATTACTATAGGGGGATTGACCTAACATAAACCTTGAACTCTAAGTCGTAACCCGAACCCCTCAGCCCTAAACCCCGAACCTTCGTACAAGTCCACTAACTCCTAAATCTTGAGAAAGACCCCTCGACCTCTAAACCCTCGAGGTGAAACTCCAAACGCTAAACGCAATGAAGCTAAACCCTAAACCCCCTAACCCCCCTCAACCCTCCTACACCCTAAACCCTAATAACAGGCTAATTTTGCCAGAATGGCCCTGCCGCCCTCCTTTCTCTCCTCAGGACGGCAGCAGATGGAGCCTCCGCTTTCTTTGAAGGGCGGGGGGGGGGGCGTTTAGGGGTCTTGGGTTGAGGGACGCCCGGGTATGTATATATATATATATACCCATGTATACATATATATATATAATATGTACATATATATATGTATATATATTTATGGTTTGGCATTTAGGGGTCTAAGCCTAATGACCCTAAAGCCTATGGCCTACGCCGAAACGGTTAAGGGTTGGTAGGGTTTAAGGCTTTGGGATGTCAATTTGATTGTCGGTTGTGGGCCCCTTCAATGGGGATCCCATCTTTTTAAAGAAGTGCTCAAGGTATCAGGTCTAGGGGAGCCTTATTTGCGCAAGGGAAGCTCATTCTTTAAACTAGCGCTTCTCCATCTGGAGCTCTAAACTCCAAACCCTTAAACCCAACACTAAGCCTTAAACACTGAGCCCTAGACCGCGCTAAGGCAGAAGAACCTGTGCATCTTACCCCTAAACAAACCTTCTAAGCCTACTTTCCATTCCATATTCATTGTTCTTTTCCCTTTGATTCTCCATATGAGCTATAGTCTAAACTCCTGGTATCCCCCTTAATAACCCCTATAGTAGTCCCCTATATAATCCCCTATATAAAGCCCCTTTAAGGAGTTTAGACTATAGCTCATATAAACCTAAACCCTAAAGCCTGAACCTACCCACAAAGGCCAAGCTCTGACTGAACAGCTGAGAAGGCTGCCGACAAGGACATCGGCGTAGAACCTCGCAGTCGCAGGGTTTGGGCTTCAACTTTTGGGGTCTGGGATTGAGGGTTGAATGCTGAGGGCGTAGGGCTTAAGGTCGGGGGTTAGGGTTCAAGGCTTAGGTTGAAGCGAAGAACCTCACAAGACTTTTGCTGCGTCTGATCATCTGATCTGTCGGGTCCTCAGCTAAAGGTGTTGAAATTCTTTCAAGGATCTGATAACTTTGCGTGAAACTTAAGGGGCATATCAGGCCCGAATTAGAAGCAGGCCCTTTGATAGCTTTTAAGATAACTAAGTGTTGGGGCCTTTCAGGTGCCAAGATTTGATCTTTTGTCGGAACGTTTTCGCCACCATGCCGCAACTGGCGAGTCTGGCAGTAGCGTGATGTAAGCTGACGAGCCTCAACATTAGTGCAAAAAATCGAGGGCACCATAATCTGGTAGCCGACCGGATGAGTATTGTTCCAAGCCTTAAACCCAAAAACTTGAACCCTGATGTCTAACTGTGTCGACTGTGTTGCTTTTGGGTTTGGTGTATATCGCACTGCAGGACGTGGGAGGATCCGGGCTCCTGGGCTACTCCTCAGGAACCTCGTTAAAAGAATTTCGGCTGGAGAAAACGGATCAGGCTTAAAAGCCATAATACCCTGGATCACTCAGGTTTCCCTAAAGCCCCTCCCGAAATTTTCAGCAATTGCCGGCATGAGACTGGGAAGGGACTTCAGGGTTTCGGGTTAAGGGTAAACCCTGGTCCCTGAACCCCAAACCCTAACCCTAAGCCCTACACCCAAAACCCTAAACCGGATGGTTCCCTGGAGGGGAGTGACTGTAAACTCCGAAGTCTGTGCCGCGGACCCCAAGCGACAATACTCCAATCTCTTCTTGAGATCCTCGTAGAACTGATCCTGTTTTGGAGGGTTCTAGGGTTCAGGGTTTCAGGGTTTAGGTTTTAGGGTTCTAGGGATTAGGGTTCCAGGGTGTAGGAGAGTTTTTGGGTCATATAGGTTTCTAGTGTTTAGGGTGGGGGTTCTGGGGTTCAAGGTTGGATGTTGCCTCCAACATTTAACGGTCATAGATGGGACGGCTCGGTTGATGGAAGAAATCCTGCAACAGCTTCAGCACGTTAAGTCCTGCAAATGACGTCAGGTTGCGGGACTTTAGGTGGTGCATGATTTCCTCCATCAAGCGCTGTTGAGGACTTGTTGTCGAATGGAGGACCCGTCAAGTCAGGGGCTGCAAGTCCGCAAGCATGAACCACTCGAAGTAACGAAGCCAGCCCCCAAACCCAAAATGTGGAAGCCCCACATCCGCCAAAAAAGGCGCGACGAAGCCTGATAAGGAAGCAGGCAAGGAAGAAACTCAACATTCAGCATCAAGTGCGAAAGGCGGATTTGTCCACATTACTGGACCCCAAATAACCCTAAACCAAAGGGGAAGGAATGCAGGGATCCTTCATATCAAGCTGCCGGAAGCCACCAAATGGCGCGGAGGATCAGAAGCAATTCAACTGAGGAACACGCACAACAGAGATGTTTCGAACTCGAAACGAAAGTCCTCTCTTATACCCACGAGAATATCTGAGTATCAGGCTTTTGTGTTGCAGGGAACTGTACAACAAGGTCCTAAACTTGAAAAGACCATCTGAATTCCGCGAGGCCTTGTAGGTCACGGGAAACGTGTAGGTGTTCAGCTTCTTCAGCTGGCCAATATTCCTTCATCCGTGGAGCTCAATATGCAAGGCGACGTTTGGAACAGTTCCAGGCATTATCCCCTACAACCCTTACCACTGGGCTCCAAATAGCCCAATGTAGGTCAGATTTATAGACTTTAGGGCCAATGTAAGTATCACTATGTCACTATGTATAGACTTGCATCCCCGTGGTTAAAAAGTCATATGAGCAGAAGTCCCATTGTTAAAACTGTTCAGGACGATGTCTGTGCAAGATGTAGACCGCAGGGTGTGGCCCATTGCTGTGGAATTAGCAGTGCTACGTGGAATCGAACGCGCCGCTCCAGAAAGAATGAGAGCACAATGAAGGGACCTAGACCGGTTGCCAGTGGGTAAGGGAAATCTTGCAGTTCTCAATATTCCAACATTCCCAAGGAATGCAATTTCAGAAAGTATGTGTCAGTATGTGTTATAGAATGTAGTGCCAGCTTGCCTCCATGATGTTCAGTAGCCCAGCTTCAGGATTATGTCTGCAAGACCTATAAAACTTGTACATCCCATCCATCTCCGAAGCAGATACAGTAGTGTGCCGCACATTTAATGTCTACGTTCTGGGTTTGCCAAGTTGTCAGTCCTAGGTTCTTAGGGATGCCAAAAAGTTCTGGGGTAGCAGTCTATTAGAATAGCAGACTCGACGAGGCACTCTTGGCACCCTTGAGCTCAAGCAACATTGGAGCCCTGCCCCAACAGAGGCCTCCGTCAGAGAGGCCCATAAGTACTTTGAACCCCAAAAGAATGTAGAATAATTCATGCAGAGTCCTTCTTTCCTTGATCTTTTAACCACCAGGAAGTGAGGGTCCACAGAATGTGCACACGACGCATAGGGCAGGGACACCCATGTTTGCACCCATGTTTGACACGGCCACTAGAGCTATAGTCTAAACTCCTTGTAGCCCCCGTAATAACCCCTTAATACTTCCCTATGCAATCCCCTATATAGCCCCTTTAAGGAATTTAGACTATAGCTCACTAGGTCACTAGCATGCAATCTTGAATTCCAAACCTGAGCACGCTTGAACCTTACCCCTGCCAGCCTTCGCCTCAAACTCCGAATCCTAAACCATAAGCCCCGGAGTGGACGCAGAGCCTATCATAAAATGAACAGTTCCCAATGTTCTTCACTTATAATTTTCACCCTTAGATGAGCAGATAACCAGAATAGATCATGACGGAAGAACCTATTCTGGGGAAGCTGGCCCTTGTCTTACAATGCCTCCACAAACTCCTATTCCATTGAACTTTCCATTTTCTGGTCCATCTCATTCGTCAATTCCAAGCATAACAGGGCCTCAAAGCCTTCCAACCTTCCAAAACACTAGAACCCTATAGAATTCCTATGTCCCTTTTGAATGGAATGCTCTAGGGGGTCTACCCTCGAACCGCAAACCGTTTTACGTAAAGGGATCTCGAAACTCCCTAAAGCCTGAACCCCAAACTCTAATCCCTAAACCCTAAACCCTGAACCCTGAAACCCTAAACCCTGAACCCTAAGCCCTGAACCCCTGAACCCCTAAACCCTTAACCCTGAAACCCCAAAACCCTGAAACACTAAACCCCTAACCCTGAAACCTCCAAAACCCTGAACTCTAAACCCTAAACCCTAAACCCTGAAACACTAAACCCCTAACCCTGAAACCGCCAAAACCCTGAACCCCTGAGTTGTCTCCAAGGATCTTCTCCGTGAGGTTCCCCAGGTCCAGCTTGAGCGGCTTGCGCCTGGGTAGAGTTTACTGGGGGTGAGGGATGTAGGGTTTATCTGGACCCCAAAAGTATGTAAAAAAAAGGCCTTTATTGCTATTATTATGGGTTTAGGGTTATCATTTTACATACTTTTGTGGTTTTGGTAAAGTTAATTTAAGGAGGGTGTGGGGGCCCTGAATTTCTTACTGGCTTTACAAGGATTATGTAGGGATTCAGGGTAGTAGGGAAATGTAGAACATATCTTCAAACCCACCCCTGTACTCAGGCTGCAGGAAGGGACCTGTGCATTCACAGGAATAGTATTGAAAGGTCGCGACATTTGCAGTGTGGCAACTTCACAAGGATGGATTGCAAGACCAACTTAGAACAACAAACAACTCTATCCTGCCTTGGGCCACACTTGGGCACACAACGAGACGCGCAGAAAGATGTTGTGAGGGTTGGGGAAGTCGGGTGTGGAGCTCACGTCGTCCCCAGGGTTTCAAAGGTGCTTCTCTTATCTGAAGGATCACAAAATCCCTCAGGTCGATACTGTGAGGGCCCTGCATCACCAGGGGCTTCAAAAAGCTTACTTATATCGGGGATAACACCAGTTGTCTCACGCGGGGTCCAAATCCCCACAAACTGGGCTCCGTCATGTGAACCTGCAAGTGGGTGGCTGTCAAAATTATGGTCCCTTTTTGGGTACCCTAAAAATTAGGTGCCGTATTATAATAGGGATCCAAAAAGGGACCATAATTTTGACAACCACCCAAGTGCAGTACTCCTGCCTGCTTGTGGAGGGTGCGCTCTCAGTGGCCTGAAAGGCAGGGATCCAAACGGTGGTCTCAAAGTCTTCACAAGTTGCACAGGTATTTTGTTTGGTTGTGAGCTTGGGGGATTACCTAGGGGTTCAGGCTTTAATGTTTAGGGGTCTAGGGTTTAGGGGGGATTTACCAGATCGGGCGTGTCAAGTAGTGCATGGCTATGATCTACAACATCCAAAACGTGACGTCAAGTCTTGAAAAGTCAGCCAAACAAATGGGGGGGAAGTGTGGGAAGGTGGTTATAGCTTGCCAGGCTTGATGTGCTGTGATGTGCTGTGCTAGACCTGATAAGATCACTTGGTTTAGGGTTTAGGCTAAAGGCTTAGGGCTGCAGGGGCTCGATGTCAGGTTCATCAAGCCATGAACAGGGACTGCTTCGCGACATTGTCTAGAGTTCCTATGGAACCGTCCACAAGTTCTTGAGCTGTTTACGGGGAGTTCAATATGAGTCACAATTCGCAACAGATTTCAGGACATGTATAGGGTCCACTCGCTGCAGGACTTTAGTTTAAAAGATTGGGTAGCAAAAGGAATCGAGTTGGGCATTGTGCTCATGTGGAGACTGTGGGGATCCTTCTATTGCATTCTTGCTGGGCATGAATCGGATGGTTAGGGTTTAGGGGTCAGGGTGCAGGTGGCATGTCAGCGTCGGCGTAGAAGAATTCACCCTAAACCCTAAACCCTAAACCGGATGCACAGCGCCCATGGTGGTTTCACATCGCCCAGCAGGCTGATTCAGCATTTTTCTTATACATGGACATGCACCTGGAATTTCCCCTCATTGGTTCATAAAGCCGTTACCCAGACACCCAAAAAACCAGGGTCCCAACTCCACAGCCGAAACTTGCCATGTACTCCCTCCGGGACCAGACCGTTTGCGGAAGTCTGCCGCACGCCAATAGCATCCCTAATAAGACTGGTATTTGACAATTACGCGGTTGAGCTTCTGATGAGGCCCTGCATGACGTTAGGTATACAGGAGTACCATACTTTGCAAGGGTCAGAGACAAATCTTTCACTCCCTGAACCCTTCAGGTCTAAAGCCCCAACCCTTCAACCCTTAAAGACAAATCTCAAATCGCAAAAGGGAACGAAACACGGCGGCAATCAGTAAGCCCCAAATGCCTATAACCCTACATACCCTGTGAAACCCAAATCCTTATCACCCTACATGCCCTGTATGTTATTACCACCCCAAGCCCTGAACCCTAAACCCTAAACCCTACACCCTGAACCCTAAACCCTACACCCTAAACCCCTAACCCCGCACCCTAAATCCTAAACCCTACACCCTAAACCCCAAACCCTGCACCCTAAATCC
>CAJNIZ010043240.1:47512-57757 GCA_905231905.1 Symbiodinium pilosum
AACCCTAAACCCCTAACCCTGCACCCTGAACCCTAAACCCTACAGAATCCCACCAAGGTCGCCTCTTCCATCCTTGGGGGTCTCAGGCCAGTTCTTTAAGCCAGAGGTTGCTGCAATGGCCAAGGCCGAAGTATCAACTACGCAGTTTAGCGTTGGGCGGGTTTTAGGGCTTTGGGTTTTGGGGTTTGGGGGTTTTGGGTTTGGGGGTTCTAGGGGTTGGTTTTTAGGGTTTGAGGCTTTGGATTTGGGGTCTAGGTTTCAGGATACGGTTTAGAGGTCTTTTCATAGATGCGCGTCTGTATCTGTGCCGGTCATACAGCGTTAGAGGTTTACGACCAGTTTAGGATTGGGGACCTGCACTGTAGGCTCCAAGTATCAGTCTCTACTGAACCTTGTATAGAGCCTTGTTTTTCCAAAAGCCATAACCCTAAGCATTGTAGAAGGGGAGAAAGAACTACATAATTAGGAACATGAAGGATGGAAAGCGAGAGTTGGCAATCCCAACGAACCCTTTCACGATCATTTACATGTATAAATCCTTATCCCTAAGCTCTAACCTTTTACCGCATTCTAGGGTCTTCCTGATGGGAATTGAGATTGAGAGCATCGCTCCGTGGAGCATTATATGAGCTACAATCATTATTTTCCGTACACATAACAGAGCATCAAATTCAGATTTGGGGATCCTATGGGGCGGGCTTGTTCTCTCGTTGAACTGTGACACATTCCTACACACACACACACACCAGTACCAAAACTTCATACCAGTACTTTAGTACTTCCACGAATAGGGCTGACACGCATATACATACAACCGTCTGCTCCAGATTAGAGAAGGAAAGAGAAAAGGAAAGAAGAGAGAGAGAGAGAGCGAGGGCGAGAGGGAGGGAGAGAGAAATATTCTAGAGTAGTTTTCATTTTCTTCTCCATTATCCTTATGTAACCTGAATATACTTAGTAGTTTCCAGAGAGAAAGGAAGGAAGATAGCTTGCTTCACGTTCCCTATAAGTCCAGGCACACACATCATGAGGCTTTAGGGTACCTAAAGAACCCTAAACCCCAAACCCCCTATGGGGTTTAGGGGTTTATGGTTTGGGGACCCTATGGCTCTCATAGGACTCTTGTAGCCTTATAAAATACTTCTTCTAGGCATTGGGTCTACGTACTAAAGACCCGCATCATAACTTATATCTGAAAACTAGCAGTGAGATGAGGTCCTGCTGTGGATGGATGAAATCTTGCACCACCTAGGGGCCCTAAACTAATGCAATTCCTAGGATTTGAGGGACTTAAGGTGGTGCAAGATTTCCTCCATCAACAGTATCTGCCCTCCTGGAAAAATGGAGCACTTACCAGTCCTGCGACGTTGAAAAAACTGAAAGGTGTATAGTCTCCCTTAAGTAGATAGAATATGGCGTTGGGCATATTATAAACAGATCCTCATATATGCCACATTCTATCTACTTAAAGGGGACTATAGGATTTAGGGCCCAAAAGGGGGCCACAGTATAGGGATACATGTGTGTTCTCCTTGGCCTCCATGTATAACATACGGACATGAGCCATGCTAAGCAAGGTGACCCACCTCAACCACAAGCCCGAAACCCCAAACCCCAACTTATTTGGGATGTCATCGCAGGGGTTTACGTACACCTTTTCCCCATGCTCTGCTGCAGTTGGACCATTCGAAGCGGCAGATGGCTGCTGCCCTCAGGGTAAGCCTTCGGATCAAAATGTCTGCCTGGACCTCAGCGGCTTTTTTTTCGGGGCATAGCCTCAGGGATGGAGTTACTTAGCCCACATTACCCCAGGAAGCAAAAAAGGATCCTGTTTTCATACATATAAGGAATCCCATACCCCAAAAAGTATAAAGGATCCCTAACATTGATCGAGGTTTGGGGTCTAGGGTCGCATGGTTGGGATTTAGCTTTGACAGCTGGGCGCTCTGAACTCTGAACACTTTCTGCGTTGAGATCTTTAGGCATATGACTCTCTCCTTCTCGAGACAGACACGGTTCACGAGTGGTGGAGAGGTGGGTGCACCAGCAAGCCCCTGCTATGTTATGACTCAACATGCAGGTATTCAGCCCTGCAGCATCATAGTTGTTAGGATCCTCAAGGTTTGTTGTTACCCGGGATTTCAAGAATCGTTGAGGTGCATCTTTCTGCTGTACACGGTCTGTTTGGGTCCCTTGTCAAACGCAACTGCCAAGCGCCAAAACAGCTAGGGGAATATGGTGGGTTTCTCTCAGAAGCAGGGGTTACCTCTGTGCGGATTATGAGCAAATGAGTGGCCTGCTGAAGGCTGCCTGGGATTTCCAAAACTTAGTGGCCTCTCTTTGGGAATCCTCATCGTAAGGCATATAGTACTTACATTGAAGAGCCCGAACATTGTCAGACCCTTCTCGACGGGGTGTTGTTCTGATACTGGCTGACCGCTCCTGCAAAACACTGATTTCAACCCCAGTAAGATGAAAACGACAAGATGTTCGTATGAACTGTAAGTTAATGCGAGAGTACGCCAAGCAAGCTTACGACAGGAGCCGGAATGACGTACCATAGACGCGTGGTTAGTAGGAAACGCAGTAATTCTCAGAAACAATGTGGGGACAAATCCGTCCAGACCAAGATTAAATACCCCCCACCCCAATACTTAATGTAAGTATGAGTGGATTACCACGTGACCATTGGCCATGCATGCCCTCGCACTCTATAAAGGAAGAGCGATTGCCATCCAAACACCCAGGGTCCAAGTAACCAAGCATGGTATACTTCGTGATACAGACACCAATTTGGGCCCAGAGTATGCACCACGCGTATAGACGCGTGGGCGCTTAAAGGGAAAGCAACTTCTGAGCTCCGGACACAGATGGCAGGACGGCCACACAGGAATGTTCAGAGCAAAAAGGGATGAAATTTTGTCTCCCATTGCAACTCAACCTTTTCAGGTCGAGAGTGATGACACGTTTGGGAGCAATCCCAGTAGGAAAAACGGCAATGTTTTTTTTTGCTTAGGGTACTTCAGGATTCTGCTCACGCCCGCTCAAAGCAGAAGCTGGCTACTCCCAAAATGCCAGCTCTTCCATCAGCAGATGGAATGCGCATCCATAGGAAAATGCCATTGACAGGTGGACTCCAAAGGGATCAAAAAACTGGATCCCAAAGAACCCTAAACCCTAAACCCTCCGTCTGGCTTTGTATATGAACCATAGTCTAAACTCCTAGTATCCCCCTTAATAAGCCCTATAGTAATCCCCTATATAATCTCCTATATAACCCCCTTCTAAGGAGTTTAGATTATGGTTCATATGGCTTCAAACTGGTAGATCCATTTGTAGATCCCCGTGGGAGCCTGGACTGGCGACCCCATTCTCTTTGTGGGGTTCAATACATAGGCAACCTTTTCAGGAGAGTCTGCGGGATGTCGCGAGGGGCATGGGCAGAGACGCTCTCCATATCGAAAATTTGAAAGCTTGCTTTGCACCAGAAATCTTCATAGCCATAATAGCTGCAATAGTAGAGGTAAGGATAACACTAGGAAAATAGAAACGACAATAGCAAGATCTTCATAATCCTGTGCCAGAATTGTCCTCTACCCGTTGCTTTATGTTCCTCAAATCAAGCTCTTGCCCCTCCCGGCGTCCGCGCAGAAGGCATGCGAAGGCTGGTGAATCTGTTCGAAGTCTGGTCATTCCTAGACTCCATCGCACGGCTTTCTGGCTGCTTGCCGGTAAGCAAGGAAGTAATGTTGATACTTTGGATGCTTATAGGGGTTATCTTGGGGTGATATAGGGGTTCTATTGGGGTTATATAGGGGTTATGTAGGGGTTATATTGGGGCTAAGTACGGCGAAGAGTAGAGCTGCCACTGCGATTCCTGTCTTTCCCCATATGTTTTCCCTACAAACCAGCAGACAGCTTGACAAGATAGCCGCGATCCTGACGTTTGCTTTTTATTTGCATAGCCTTGAAGCATGCGGGTAGTTCTCCATAAGCGAAGAGTTGGCCCCCTTCGAAGTTCAGCTGGTGAGAACTAAGGTGCCTACCCCTACCCCCAAACCAACGCTTTGCACCAGCAGAATAGTCAGCATAGTTTGAGAGGACTCCCCCTGTAATAGGAATATAGGAGGTCTCCAATATAGCTGCGGTTATCCCTTAAAATCACTATTGCAACGTGCGGGTCCACCTAAACCATAGTGTTTCAGAGACCACCTCTTGAGCTTTTACGAAAGGGCAGGGTAGGATCCACTGTCGGACTGCTCTTACGGTCTAGGGTTTAGCTTCTTTGGCGCAGTGTCCCTCGGCAACCATTCAGGGGCAGATTAGTGCTGATAGGTGTTTTATACAGGTTCCTGCTGAGGGTTACATGGGAGTTGAAGCTCCTCTAAATTGTATTCCATAGGGTTTTGGGTTGACGGTTGAATTAGAGTTGAGCAAGGAATGCCTACTTCATGGAGTAACCTGTGTGACTAGCATTGAAATCGCGAACCTAAGCAACCCTAACTCTGAGCCATGAAAACTAAACTATGTTGCTCTACCGCTTCAGGAGCTAAAACCTACGCTTACTAGCCACGAAGCCGTGATCTGAATCCTAAACCCTGGAGACCCACTCCAATGACAAGCAACGCCGAGAAGTCTGAAATACACCGGGTTCTACGGGAAAAACCAACACACAACCGACGTTTACCTATGCGCAAGATGGTCAAAGGTCTTCCAGGTCTGCTTCTGCCGATTAGAGTAGCTTCAAGATGGTAGACTCTGCCGCCCGATGTAGATCCGATGCACTCTAGAGGGTTTAGGGTTTAGGGTTATAGTCCCCCTTAAGTAGATAGAATCTGGCTTTGGGTATCTTACCATAAGATCCCCATATACCCCATATTCTATCTACTTAAGGTGTATTATAATCTTGAGAACTACCCATGTACAACCGCTTTGCGGCCACCCATGGCCCTCTCTGCCGGTCGCCAAGCACACAAAGCGCATACCCTGTGGCCATCTTCCAGGGGTGAGGGGACTCCTGCAAAGGGGTTTACCTGGACCCCAAAAGTATGTCAAATAATAGCCTTTTTGGCTATTATTATGGGTTTAGGGTCATTATTTAGCATACTTTGGGCGTTTAGGTAGGGTTTAGGGTTTAGGGTGTAGGATTTAGGGTCATATAAGGAGGCCACCGATAATAGCCCATTACCGCATTACCACAAGCTCCCCGTAGGGTTCAGGGTCAAACCCTTAGTCGCCCCAACCTGAACTAACCTGGAAATCTTTAAATCCAAATCTCCTAGCCTGCAGAATTCAAATATATCACTTATGCAATGTACTCCCAACTCCCATATAGACCATACGCCATTTAAAGCTCCTGACCTACCTGGCAAGAGATCCGCGGACACACAGATGCCCAATCACAAGCAAACCCCGAACCCTCAACGGTTTAGGGCTTAGAGGTCTTTGATCAGGGCTAACCCTCCCCAAAACTGACAGGAACACTACTGTCCTTTTACAAGAGGGCTGCATCATGGGATTCCATGTTAGTTGTTGAATTTATGTTGTAACCCAACTGGAAACTCGATTGAATCCACATAATGTGTACATAGGTTGTTCTCAAAATTATGGGCTCCTTTTTGGTTATGGGTTATATTACGGCACCTAATATATAGGGGTACCGAAATGGGACTCTAATTTCGGGAACTACCCATATAGCCGCTGATCCGTTGCTCTAGTGATCTGAGAAGAGGGCAGGAGACTTACACAAACATGGGACTTACCCGGAGAGTAAAAATACCCAATGATTAGGTACTTTGGAATTGGGTAAAAGCGCATATAGTACAGGCTTGGGGAAGTATATGATTATTAGGTACTTGGACCCTTAGGGTTAGCAAGTGCGTTTAACTGGGCTTCTAACCCTACTTATTATCCCCTGACTGGACTCATGTTGTTTGACACGATCACACTAGGTCCCATGAACCTTCAAGTAGTGCAGGGCTTACGGCGAGGTCTGAGGTCCTGAAAGATGCCAGCTACTCAGGGTTCATGTTTAGGGCATATGAGCTATAGTCTAAACTCCTCAAGGGGGGTTATATAGGGCATTGCATTACAAGGGTTATTAAGGGGGATACTCGGAGTTTAGATTTTGGATTTTAGATGGGGTTTTACCCTTTCGGGCTTGGGGTAAACAGTTTGGGGTGGGGTGTTTGGTTTCCCCCCTAAACCCCACACGCGAAAAGCCTAAACCCTAAGCCCTAAACCCTGCCTGTACCCTAAACCCTGAACCCTAAATCCTAAACCCTAATAATAAACCCTTGACCGCGCGGTCTTGGGCTCATCCCACCTGGCACATCTTCAACGCCTAAACCCGCAACGTAGGTAGGAAAATTGCCTTTTGGGCCGTTTTTAAGGATTTAGGGTTTAGGGTTGCGGACTTAGGGTATTTTACCTACTGAGGGGGGGGGGTTAGGCATAAAGCAGCGGAAGCAAGCCCATCGAAGCACTATGAAACTATGTATGCACTTTGTGGAACTCCAAAGCTAACACAAAATTTGTATGATAACAGTAACCCGAGCCCTACACTCCAAACATGGACCTGAAAACCTTAAACTCTATCCTCCATGTCAAATCTCGTGTAATCGCATCCGAATACTGCTGTTTCTCCAAGTGAAGCATGGTTCCCCGTGCTTTGCCAAATCTCAAAACCAAAGCCTAGATTCGTAGGGATCAACCCTAAGCCCTAAACCCTTAACCGAGCAAGTCATAGACTCGACGCAATACCTCCAAACCCTATAAACCTAACTTCAGAACTTAGGATCAACACATCAAGCATAAACCCTGCAGCCGTAAGCCCCGAAACCCTACAGATTAAACCTTGAAGCCTAAAAACGGAGCACCGGGCCCCAAACCGTAAACCTTTAAACACTAGCCCTGCGCCCTACACCTGAAAACCCAACGCTCCCAAACACCAGAGCAAATTGTTGGGCTTTAGTGCCGAGATACTATGATATTATTTGTATTTGGGCCCTAAACCCCTCTTATTTGGGTCCTTGCACCCTTAAAGATAATTAGGGCTTAGGGCTTAGGGTTCCCTCAGCCCTGAACTCCACGCGCTGAAGCTCTCAACCTTAAACCCCGAGAGGACCCCAAACCCTGAACCCTAGAATCTCCATTTTCTTCTCCGCTTGATTCTCCAAAGTTGACCCCTAAACTTCAAAGCCTATGCATGCCTGTACATGCCCAATATACCCACAGCTTCTCAAGTTCATCTTCCATTTGAATTTCCATTTGGTTCTCCTAAGCCCCAAACACTGCACCCTAAATCCTTAATCGCGCACCCTCAGTTTCCATGTCGTTTTTCACTTGATTCTCCTGTATCCCTAGCCCTAAACTCTAAACCCTAAACTAGTTGGTAAAATCCTATGTGATGAAATTTCTGACAAGACTTGAGATAATTTGAACAAAGTTAAATCAATGATGTCTCCATTGAGAAATTAGTATGATAGTACATCCAAGACTAAGCCCCTAAACCCTAAACCCTAAACCCCAAACCCTAAATCCTAAACCCTAAACCACCTCCCCTATCTTCGGACCGTACAGGTCAAGCGCACCCAGCGCGCTCTGCGCTGTCGTCGGCCAGGTCGCTGCTTAGCCCTTGTGCAACGTAGAAGCCCTGATGTCCTTGGGGATGTATAAAAAAAAACTAGGGATACCTTTGTTGGAGCCCCTTCATCCTTCATAAGGGAATATTTGAGGGGATATCTGAAATTACCAATAAAAGGTCCCCGATGTCCACCCTTAATGGTCCTGTAATGGACGGAAAAGGTCGGGGCTTTAAAGATTGAGGCTCAGTGGCAAATACCAGGAAGACCTTCAACAAAAAGTACATAACCTTCAACGAGACCTTATGGCCACATCCTGAGTCTCTACCACAAACGCGTTATCTCTTCAAACGCCTATACCTTGCTGTCCTATAAACTGAAATGAGCCATGGCCTGCACTCCTGGTATCCCCCTCAATAACCCCTACAACACTTCTCCATATTATGATCCCCTCTATAATCCGCCTAAAAGAGTTTAGACTGTAGCTCAAATGAGCTATAATCTAAACTCCTGGTATCCCCCTTAATAAGCCCTATAGTAATCCCTTCTATAATCCCTTATATGGCCCCCCTTTAGGGAGTTTAGATTGTAGCTCAAATGATGGCAATTCTTGGGCTTCAAGGCTTCCTGTAGCCTTTCCTGCACTAGATTAGTGCACTCACAGCAAATGCGACCTCTGCAGCAAGAGAACGACAAGGTTTAGGCTTTAGGGTCTAGGGCTTAGGGTGTGCCATTGTGGTAGTGTTTTCTTTGCTTCTTTAAAAGCCCTTGTCTGCGGCCGCAATGAGTAGGACCTTAACAGTCTTGTATGCGATGCATGGCTATCTTGGCTCTGAATACAGCATGTTGACCCTAAACCCTAAGTCCTGCACGGTTCGGCTACCTTGGACTTCTTGGCGTGAACTACATCCAAGCACAGCAGTAGGGTTGAGGGTTTAGGGTTTCCTCGAAGTAGTACATTCCTTACAGTAGAGACCCCAGTTACGAACCCGAAATCGCACGTAAACTCCATGGACAGCGCTTGTTCAAGCTAGCCCTACTTTGAGACACAGAAAATGTGACCGCTTTGACATCAGACAGATCATTCCCAACTTAGGCAGGCATGTTACAGAACACGGTTTAGGGTTTAGGGTTTGGGGTTTAGGGTTTAGGGTTTAGTGCTATCTATAATCATCCTTACAGGGGACTACAGGATGTTACCTGGCTGTATATACTATTGTATTGAAGGGGCAGGGGGATGCCTTTATCATGGGCCCTGAGCCCCAAATCCTGAACCCTAAACCCTAAAACCGAAACCCCAAACCCTAAACCCTAAAGCCTAAACCCCAAAGCCTAACCCCTAAACCCCAAACCCCAAACCCTAAACCCTAAACCCCTAAACCCTAAACCCCAAATCCTGAACCCTCATTCTGGAAGGAGTCGTGCAGTGTTGCTGCGATTACAACCCTGCGGATGCCCAAGTTAAATGCCTCCCGCCTCAGAGAGCAAACCTTGGTGAGAAGTCCTCGCATCTGGGCTCCCTAAACCCGAGGGTTTAGGGTTTAAGGTTTAGGGTTTATAAGGTTTAAGGTTTAGGGTTTAAGGTTTAGGGTTTATAAGGTTTAGGGTTTAGGATTTAAAGTTTGTTTAACTTATGGATCTTTGGGCACGTGTCATTGGGAGGGATTATTGGGGTTGATTCACGCGCAGCATCCATCTCCAAGTGAGACTTTGCCTCAATTACGTGAATTTGTTCTGAAGCTCGTAGACCCGTCTTCTTATCTGAATATACGGCCGGATAAACTAGTTGAGGGACGATCTCCATGTAGTTCTGCGCAAGCGCTCACGCATGGCATTTGCTGCAGGGTGGCTAAGGCTCTTTACAAGTAGTATTGACACTTCCAAGCCTGGGTGAAGAAGCCGGAACAACTTCCTTGTCTGTGCTTCAAAAACAGAGATCTTCTTGTAAGAGCGTGCTTCTGGCATCCCCCTGCTTCAGCAGATACTGGAAAAGGCGCAGCTTCTGCTGGAGATCACATGACAGGTTTGGGGTTTAGGGATTAGGCGTTTAGGGGATTGGGGACTCAGATTCAGGAACTGAAGCAAAGGGATTGGAGTGTTGGGTTTAGGGCATGTAAGAATCTTGAAGCACGTCTTAGAACAAAGCCAGACCAAGACACCCAACCCTATCCGGAATAAACCCTAAAACCCTAAAACCATAGGCCTTTCTTGAGACAACAACCGGGGAGGGTCGGCAGGCTCCATGGTGCAGAAGGGGGTTTCAAAAAAGAGGGTACACTAGTAGGAGCATTATTAGAGCACTAGCTCCATTAGTACTATCTTTAGCAGTAAGCCTAATCGTGATAAGAACTTCATACTAATAGTATAATTGGTATTCTTGGTACTATCGGTATAAACCTGAACGCCTCAAATCAATAAAAAAGCATTCAACCCTAAACCTCTGAAAACAAGACAGCCCTGAAACCCAAACCCCTGAATCCCTAAACCCTAAATGCCTTACCCTAAGTCCCTAAATTCCTTAGATCCCATAAATCCCTAAAATCCTAAATCCCTAAAACCCTAAAACCCTAAACCCCTAAATCCTAAGCCTTAAACCCTTTCTTCTGAGTCAAGGCCGGTGGCCTCACCGAGGACAAAGTCGCCAAGCTGCTCCAGGCCACGG
>CAJNIZ010043241.1:12863-40972 GCA_905231905.1 Symbiodinium pilosum
TTGGGGTTCAGGGTTTCGGGCATAGGGTTTAGGGCAGGGAATGAGGAAATACATTGAATAGTGATTCTATATACATATATTATATGGGTTATAGTCCCGTGTTCCCTACCAACCACCAGTAAGTTTAGGGTTTAGGGTCTAGGGGTAATTGAAGGTACGGTGTTTAAGGTTCGGAGGGTCTAGGGGTTTAGGGTTCCTAAACCCTAAACCCGGTCTAGGGCTTAGGGCTCCCAAATTGCTCGCATAGGTATAATCCATAGACTTTTAAAGCCCAACGTAGACATGATTTATGGACTTTCAGGCTCAATCAAAGTAGTACTTCGAGACCTCAGGGCCCAATGCAGGCTTTATTTGCGGACTTCAGGGCCCAATGTAGGCATCAGACTTGGATCTCCTAAGTTAGGTTTTGGCCTGAGACAGACACGGTTTAGGGTCAAGGGTTTAGGGTGTAGGGCTTGGGGTTCAGGGGTTTAGGGCTTAGGGTTTAGGGGTTTAGAGCTTAGGCTTTAGGGGTGTAGCGTTTAGGGCTTAGGGTCTAGGGGTTTAGGGCAGCGTGTTCAAAATGAAGGCGTGTGAGACAGCATTGACTCAGCATTGGGTCGAATTGCGGACAAAACAACAAAGCCGGTTCTTACTAGGGAATATGGGAATATACGTATAGGGATTATATAAGGATTATATTCCCGTATTTCCCTACTAAGAACCAGTCACAAAGCAGGCTGCTAGGTGCTTGTCTGTGCTGGCCTTATTGAGATTAAACGGGCCGTCGGTGTAATGCTGGCGTATATCCTAGAATCCCCCTTAAGAGACCCATTAGCAGTCCCCAAGATAATCCCTTACGTACACGCCCCCTTTACGGAGTCTAGATTATGGCTCATGTGAGCACATTCCAAGGAAATCAAGTCAAAGAGGCCCGCTGAAGGCCGTGGCCCTTATTATTGCGGCCCGCAAAAGGGTACCCCTAATTTTGGGAAACCCGCCAATTCTGACTCGGATAGTCTAACCTCTTCCGTTACACTAAGCAAGCCCAGCTCAGCGAAATGTGCATTGGAAACGTGCATTGGCCGTCCTCTTTTGCGAAGGTGTTTGAATCAAAGCTGCGGTAGTATATGCGACACCTCAGCTGCAGGGCTGCAGCTACATGAATTGGAGGCAAACCTCGCAAGCTCGAAGTGCAGAACAGACCAAAAACACATAGAAAACAGTATGCAATCTTCAATCGCAGTATAATATGCATAGGACTGCCAAGGCCGGAGGAAACCTCAAGGCATCCCAATGCCCATTATCCAAACACCCATCGCTGTGTGCCACCGAGTGTCCGCAAGCGCGGCACCACCGCCTGCAGCAAAGCAAGTGGCAGGCATATGGGGGTTTCTCAGAAAGGGGGGCAGCGCGAGGTATGAGCCGCTAGAAACCCGCGGGATATTTTCGGAAACTCCCGTATATCTGGCGTGGAAACTCCCGTATATCTGGCATGCTATAAGGTAAAGGCATCCAAAGTTCAGGTTTGCCTCTTTTGGGCTATCTATCATAGGCTGGGGACTAGTGTTACTAGTTGCTTGGCAGTTCCGTGTGGGTGGTGCGGAGTGACACACGCATGGCGCCATCTTCCAGCCTGACAACCATCCTAAATACTCAAATTATCTGTTGCGAGCCTCCTGGAAGCACGCCTCTGACAAAGCCTGAAACCCCATGTCTCGGAATGCTGATCAGGAACCTACAGATTGGCTCCCACTATACCCTTTTAAGCTGAAAACCTTAAAACCTGTATACAAGGAAACCTTGCTATCTAGCGTATACGCATATTTGGATAACTGCCTAAGTTCCTCAGTCTTCTAATTGCCGATAGGAGCCCTGGGCGAGGGACGCGACATTAGGGTGTAGGAACAGGGTCTTGGGGCGAATCATCATGTACTTTTAGGGCTTAGGGTTTATGGTCTAGGGCTTAGGGTCTAGGGCTAAGAAAAAATGAGGGTAATTGACCCATAAGAAATCTAATGGGGATATGGGATAGTAACACCAACTAGAAAGGCTCCTGCCTTACGTGCAAATCCTAGATTTTGAAGTCTCAGAACTCACGCCAACTATACACCCTCAAACCCTAAACCTCTAAACCCTTGAACCCCACACCCTGAGACCGTTAAGCTCTAAAATCCGAAACCCTCAAACCCTAAAACCCTAAACCCTTAACGCTGTATCATAGACCCTGAACCCTATCGTAAACCCTAAGCCCCCACGCCCACCTCCTCCAGCTTGCAAGAGCCCAGGAGGTCCTGGAATGCTCATCTACTTCATTTGAGGGTTTGGGTTCAAGGTTTAGTCGCTTCCTAAAAAGGTGCGTAACAGAGAATCAAAGAGAAAATGGAAAATGCAATGGAAGACGATGGGCTTGTACCTGGGGGTGTGCCGGCATGGTGCGCAGCGGCCATGCTTCAATCATACAAGGGATGTTTGGGGAACATTTGCAGGTATTCAGACAGTATGCAGGCTTCTACAGTACATCTGCCCTGGCACCTTCCCAACTATCAATTTTGGCTGTATCTTGGCCTTGGGTGGTTATACCAAGCAGAAATTGAGAGCCGTTTTCAGGACACCCTTCGGCCTTGTTTTCTGGAGCCGATTCCCAAAACCCAAAACCCTGAATAAAACCCCAAACCTTAGCCATGAAACCCTTTAAACCTTAAACTTTAAACCCTCCCCAAACCCTAGGGTTGAGGATTTAGGGTTGAGGGCTTAGGGTTTACCTCTAAGACCCGCAAATCGATGGTCCAAAGTTTCAGGTTTAGGGGTCAGGGCCCTTATGCGGTTTAGGGTCTAGACTTTATTGGTTTGAGGTTGAACGTTTAGGTTTAGAATCTGGAGTTCAGGGTTCGGGGTACGGGGTTAATTACTCAGGATGGCCCTCACATCTTTGGATCTTGAGATACCTGTTACATAGCCTACAAGCCGAACACACCGAATTAGCCTCCCGTAGTTAGGACTCAGGAAACAAGGAGATGTAGTGATTTTGCGAATTAGAGCAACGGAAGTTGTTCAAGGGGGCCCCTGAGGCAAACTTCAGCCATGTGATGGTAACCTGTTTGAATTTAGGTACCTGCTGCATCCTGGAACTGAAAACGCAAATCTAACATCAGAAGCCCTAAGAACCCCGAACGTCAACCCTAAACCCTGAACCCTAAACACTAAACCCTGAACCCTAAACCCTACACCCTAAACCCTCAAGCCCCAAATCCTGAACTTCAAGTGACTGCAAGCCTGAGGTCCGTCATCCCAGCCCAGACCCTGTAAGCCGGCTGCTGCTAAGGAACTTAAAATGAGTCACCGCAACATATGGTTTAGGGTTTGGGGCTTAGGGTTTCAGGGTTATAGGCTGTACGGAGCAATAGGGATACATGTAGTGAAGGTGATTGCAACATGGATTTATAGTAAATACTCCCATCTCCTCATAATGGAAATCTTGCATCAGTTTCTTAACCGCAACTAAGAACTCTAAACCCTAAACCCTAAACCCTAAGCCCTAAACCCTAAACCGAATTCTTGGAAATCCGAAGCATCCCTTAGGTCCCTGAAGGTAACCCCATGTTGATCCCGTTTAGTAACCCCTATAATGAAGAATCAGATGGAAAAGAACATGGAAAATGAAATGGAAACTGGGATTATATAGGGATTATAGGGGTTGTGGTCTCAACTCCTAGTATCCCCTCCATAAGCCCGATGAATCTCCCCTGTATAATCCTTTATATAAACCCTTTTAGGAGTTTAGACTATGTAATTCCCTATATAACCCCCTTTAAGGAGCTTTGGCTATGTAATTCCCTATAGAACTCCCTTTAAGGAGCTTAGACCATGTAATTCCCTATATAACCCCCTTTAAGGAGCTTAAAGCTACAGTTCATATAGCCCTAAGCCCTACCAACCCGACAGGTCCAGAAGCGCCGAAGCCTCTGCTGCGCCGAGCCTGAGGTTTCAGGGTTAAACCCTAAACCCTAAAACCCTAAACCCAAGGTTTAGGGTTAGGGGAAACCCTCAAGCCCATGTAAACTTACCATTACTTAGCCTACCCACATTTCCTTAATCTAAAAATTTTAAAGCCAAAATGACACCCCCCCAAACCCTAAGTAATGGTAATAAACCCAGGGTTTAGGGTATTGGCCGCCATCTCACTCTAGGCCCTCGAGTCAACGAGTAATACCTACTTTGGGCCCTGAAGTCGTAGACCTACATTGGGCCCTGAAGTCTATGAATGATTCCTACCTTGGGCCCTAAAGTCCATAAACAGTGCCTGCATTGGTCAAATGGTCGAGGCATCCCAAGCGGTGTTTTCATCAGTAAGCTCTAAAACCCCCATCTCTCTACTTTGAGCTTCTTGAACCCTGGTGTCAGGGAGCTCAGAATGTTCCTACAAGTATACCTGGAGAGTTCAGCATACAGCAATGTTTCAGGGTTTGGGGCTCGCAGATCCCAAGTTTAGGGTTTGAGGCTTCCTACCCTAGACCCCTGAAATCCCATATTCCCTAAACCATAAGCTCCTATACACCATGGGTTTAGCTCCCATGGTGGTCGGTTTTCGCAGCTTACGACAGGCAAGCCACCATGATGTGAAGGGCCGCCAAAAAGATGCACAGTAGAAGCTCTTGGTAGGCTTAAGAAGATTCGGATACCCCAAACCCTAAACGCTAAGCCCTATGCAATGGCCCTACAAGGACTGTGAACAATCATCATGAAAGTTCTCTGGCAAAGTCCCAGCGAAAAACGCCCAACAGCAAACCCTCGCCCATAGACAAGCATTTCCAACAATTGGGGTACCTTGTGTCAGGCCCCCCTTCTAAGCACATCACTTCATTTGACATTTGGGGCTGATGAGGTGGGCCTCCAAGTGTTGGCATGCTCATATTCCAACTGCTGGTACTAAAAGTCCGGCATGACCTTAGTGTACACTTAGAGCATATTTCCCAAGCTGTGCGGTACTTAACGCACGATCAAGCAGGCGTTTCAGTATCCACCGCAGCATGCATGACTGCGCTCTTGCCGCTCTTGATTCCCCACTGGACCTCAGACCCTGGCTTACTAGCTATAGTCCCCCTTAAGTAGATAGAATACGGCTTTGGGTATATTATAATCAGATTCCCATATACCCCATATTCTATGGGATTTCGGGTTGGCTCGACTTAGTCACCCGGAACACCTGTGTAGCGAAAATCACAGCTCCCTGAAAACCATCGCATCCGTAACAAGAATGATACGCAAGGCGCTGCCGCTACCTGACCGGCCCCCGGGCCTCCTGCAGATACACCCAATGAGCACCACCAAGCAGACACAGTTTTGAGAAGTCCTTGACCCTAAACCTTAAAAACCCTAAACCTTGAAAACCTAAAACCAAAACCCTAAACCCTGAACCCTTGACTGCTTCTGTCCAAGCACTTCAGTCTGCTTTTTGTTGTCCCATGTCTGGGGACTTCATGTTGTTACTTCTGAAGCTCGCCTCGAATCATTTCCTTGTCCGCACCTCATGACATCCCGACACACGGTTTAGGGCTTACGATTTAGGGCATAGGTTTGAGGATTTAGGATTTTGGATGTAGGAATCAAGATTTAGGGCATAGGGTTTAGGATGCCTGTCCAGCTCATTGGGGTCTTAGACTTGATGAAGAATCACAAGTTATCCCTGGACTTCAAAGTTGTTGCGCGACATCATGTCTACCCGGCATTACATACCCAAAACCCTATGTCCTAAACCCCAAATCCTAAACGCTAAACCCTCAACCCTAAATCCTAATCCCTAAATCCTAATCCCTAAATCCTACACCCTAAATCCTTAACCCTAAATCTAACCCCAAATCCTAAACCCTCAACCCTCAACCTTAGAACAAAACGCCTCTGGAGGAGGTCTGCAGTATCTGCCTCTCGGAGGACCTCCGGAGGACCACTCAGGACTAAGAGATGGTTGAGTGTTGGTTTGGGTTTAGGATTTAGGGTTTAGGATTCAGGATTTTGGAGTTTAGGATTTAGGGCTAAAGTTTAAGGTTTCAGGAGAACCCGAAACCCTAAACTCTTGAGGGTTTACTGATTGGTTCTTAGTAGGGAATAAGGGAGTATAATCCCTATATTGCCCCTATTATTTCATATTCCCATGTTCAAAGAACCAGCAAGTTTAGGGGGCTCATAGGGATGTTAAGTCGAGAGTTGTGGTCCAAAGGCTTGAAATTTCAGATTTCCGGGAGGTCCCCTTTGTGTCCCTAAGGTTTGCACGTGGGCTGGGATCCATAAACCATGGTAGGTCTTAACTACCAAGCTCAAGGGTACTGGGGTTTAGGGTCTACGGCATGAAGGGTACACACTTAAAGTCCTCAAAGGTTTGGGCCAAGGGTCAGGAGTAGCGGCACCAGAACGAGCACGACATGACGGGTTCACAGCTATTATCCGAACTTGCTGTGTTCATCTCGTTTTGGTGCCCCTGTCGGAAAACATGAATGCATGCAAAGCCCTTCAGCAAGATTGTTCGTAGCTAAGCTCTTTACTTTCAAGATCTACAAAACACTGCCTGCGATTTTCGGGAGTATAGTTGAGGTGAGTAGCCGTCTACTTTCGGTGGGCATGATAAACTCTTGTTAAACGAGGCCCGGGGGCCTGTAAACCGAAAAGCGGGATAGACCGTTGCCCTCACACTGAATACCTAAGCCATCTTCGTGAGAAGGCTGCTTGGAGGGGTTCCGCGCTGGCTTCTCTGACTTATTCAACATCCTTGTGTGCACCGTCAACTCTTGCAAGTTTCTGTGCGACGTGTCAAGTGTATGAAATGGATGACAACAAACCATGATAGGATAAGATGCCAACTCCAGTGCCACGTCACAGTACCAGGATTGCTAAGGAAGCGTGCGGGATACTGCAAAAACCTGATGGCTTGAACGGGCACACTTAATAAACCCTAAGCCCTAAACCCTACACTTTGAGTAGATCCCAAGCCTTAAGCCCACAACCTGAAACCCCAAACCCGGAACCCGCCTAAGTGGAGGTAAGGCCAACGAATTAGGGTTTAGGGTTTAGAGTTTAGGCGCTTGGTTCCTGCTGAAACCTGAATACTTTTTCTTGTGGGGCGAAAAAGGATGGCATTAAAAGCTGTGTGAGTTCAAGACATTCTACGGAGACCCGAAACCCTCAGACCCCGAACCCTAAACCCCTGAACCCTAATTAACCCTAAACCACTGCCATTCATGTCGGGAAACTGGAAACCATGGAACCCGTATCAGACGGACACCATATTGCCCAAGTCAAGAATGCTACAACTGCTCGTTGTAACATGTCTACCTACGAGGACAGGGTTCAGGGTTTAGGATTTAGGGCTCTGCGTGAACAACTCATAACGATAGCAAACCCCGAACCCCTAAACCCTGAACCCCCAATCCCCTAAACCCTGTTATCAGACTGACAGCCTGCAGCTTGTGGATCACTTTCCAACACTTCTCTGAAGACAGCGCCCTGCATTTCAAACTTGAGGGTTTAGTCTAAACTGTAACTCTATCCTGTAGCGCCCAGACCCTTACACCTAAACCTCTAAACCCCATAAGCCCCTTATCCTATAGACCCTCGACAAAAGTCCACAAACCGTTAATCCCAGAAGCCCCAGATCCTATAAACTTTCAACCCAATACACTCAAAACCATTATAAGCCCTAATTAACTTGTAACCCTATACACCCAACCTCAAAAAGCGTACTCCTCAACCCTAAGCAAAACTCTTCACACACAAGCTTGAAACTTGAAACCCTTAACCCTAACTCTCCTCAACCCTAAACAAATCACTCAACCCTGAAAGCCCTTCGCCCTTAACTCTACGAGTTTAAGCCTGCTCGCCAAACATCATATTCCCTAAACCAAATCTCCTTGCCTCGCAGAGCCGTGACTCGAAGTCTTCGGCGCCCACATCGGCGTCGACCCTTTCTTGAAGGGTCTGGGGGAAGGCGGCTTAACTAGGAATGAAATAATGGACAAGAAATGCCAACCATCATCTGATTCCCGGTTAAGGCATTAATTGGGGCTTGGGATTTAGGGTCAGAAAGACCTAGTTAGTAACTTCATAATGGGGTGGCCGGATTTTACATGACTGGGAGAGGTTAACCCTTCAAGTCTCAGGACCGTTGAAGGCCTTTGGGGCCATTGGTGGCTCTAGGGTACACCATGGTCCTAGTGCCCCCCCCTTGATTGCTCCTGCGAAAAGCTTTCAGCAGTCTTGTATTCATGCGTTCCTACTGTGATTCTGTAAACTGGGTATCACAGTAGTCTAACGTGACATTGCGGTCAACTAGGGAAATCGATTTCAAGGTTTCGAAGAAGGGACGCTTACACCGGCTTCTGATCGAAGTCATTTGGGAATTTCCCACACTGAAGGGTCCCCTTGAGGGTCTCCATAAGAAGAACTTGAGCGTATTCTTGGGGTCTCTATTGGGATCACCCCATTTTCGCGATCACCCTATTTTTGGAAACTACCATCCCCAATGAATTTTCAGTGCGCGCCTCTTTGAACTAGCGAGGGATGCTGCGACAACTTGTGGTGTGTAATGTGGGTTCTTCTGGAAATAACTATCCAAAACGCTGTGTCCACTCCTGAAAGCCTAGAACCCAAACCCTAAAGCCTAAGCCATGGGTTACGACCAACCCCGGAGCATGCATGATGAAAGACCGAGTCACAAGGTGGCCATGTCAGAATATGATTTCCCACTATAGAAATTCTCAGGTTCAGGGTTGAGAATTTGGCAATCTCTGTAGTTTAGCCTCCTAAGCTGGGTCTACGATGTTCCACAGTATAAACCCTAAAACCCGAATCTTTTCTCGGTCCCGCACAAGACCTCCTGGAGGGAAATCCGTGGCTTCCTGCCAGAAGAAGAAAACATCAGCTCATATTTGGAAATCCTCGAACTATCGGTGCTTTCACAAATGTGGTCATCCCCCAGAGAACTATGGGAATTCTTGCGGACGGGACCTGAGAGGAATGCCTTGGAAATCTCGCGCGCAAGAACATTTGGATTCCGCGCCCACCTCTGCTGTTTGATATGTATGCATGCATGTATGCATGTATGCATGTATGCATGTATGCATGTATGCACGTGTGTATGTTTGTATGTAAATATGCATGTATGCATGTATGCATGTATGTATGTAGGTACATAGGGGGGAGACATGAAAGGCTGGGAGCAGTACCCAAGAGAAAGTCCTAAACCGTATGCAGTCTGCGCATGGCCACGCATTCAGTCTGGCGTTGAGGGTTGTTGCTGCCAAAGGCACAAAATGTGCATTTCCAACCTTTTCACATTCCCCCCACGGAAGACTCAGACGGAATCTCACCAACGTCATCCCCATCCTCCTCCCACTCATCGGCTTCCGAGGAGCTTGACAGTGTCTGAGACCACGGCGCATCCAGTGGCATCCAACTCGTGAAAGCATTGAGCATGTCCACTCGCAACACCATTAGGAACACGGTCACCCAATGTCCACCAAGGTTCCCTCGACGCGTGAAGCCTAGCGGCTGGTCGGACACCGGCACAGCATCCACGAATGTGTAGGTCTTGAACACATGCTGCCGTGGGAAATCAGGGCTTGCACCGACGTTGGGCACTGCTGGTTGATTCAGCGCGCAGAGGAGGTCAAGCGGCCTGTTGAGGCCTGCGCGACGGATGTCCACACGCAGCCTTGGGGGCACGGCAGTGGAAACATTCCGGCGCTCACGTAGCCATTGCTGGTCCCCAATCAGAAACAAGAATGCGGCTGCATCTCTGGCACGCCAGGGCAGACTAAGCCACGCTGCAGCAGCTCTTTAATGGCGGCTTGCAAGCGAACCCATGCCGCTGTAAGGCGGGCACGCGGTTGCCTCAGCCTCAGCTCAGGTGCCGGGTTGGGGGTTGCTGCGAAAAGGCGCAGACAGTCCTTTGGCAGCAACCCATCCCAGGACATGGTCGGTGACATTGTCAGGGTCGTTGCAGGCCTTGCCATGAAGTGAACAGCTCACAGGCCACCTGATCGATGTTCATGCTCGATCACTTGCTGCTGCGGCATTGCTCAATGGTCTGCTCAAGAGTTCTCCCGATTGGTGCTGTATATTTGCTGCATGTTCAACCCCAGAGAACAATCCGTCACGCAAGCTTGTCCCATGATGCGTGCATGATTTTCATGCGCTTGCTCTTTGCTGCTTGTAATTCGGCTACTGTACACAAGCCTCTGAACAAGGCCGTCCAGTTGTGGCTCAACTGTCGATCCTCTTAATTTGCCTGCTTGCCGGATCTACGAATCGCCTGAACTGCTCATCACATGCACCTGAACACGGACCTTCCCATTTTTGGGGTACGGGGCCCCCTCAGAGCTCGCCTGTTTGCAGGCCCTGCAGATCGATTGCGGTGTGAGATTGCTGCAGTTCTCTAGGATCTGTCAGACGCCTGCGACGCCCCGGCTGCTCCGGCTTGCTGCTGGTCGTAGAACTTAATCACAACTTCCTTCCCAAGTTTCAGAAGTGTCCTCACGAACTCCCGGGCGCCGCATCTCCTCTGAAAAGTCAAAGGACTCCAGCGAGGACGGTCGCAGGAGCTCCGGCACGCAATCCAGGGCGTTCTCCAGGTTCTGCATGGGGGGAAGGTGCCTCCTTCTTCGTGCCCAATGTCTTGCGACAGGGCGTCCACAGCAGACTCAGTCTGCTGTGCCATGTCGTGAAGCTGGCTGCGCGGTCTTCCTCCTCGGCTGCTGCACGGGCGCGCTTCTTGGGCTTGACCACCTCTGTTTCGCTGGCGCCATCTGGATGCTTCTTCTCAGGACTCGACTTCCTCCTCAGCACAGACTCCCTACGCGACGATGGCTTTTCCACAACCTCGGACCCTCGGAGGCTTGCGAGGCCTCCTCGGACTTCACTTAGCTTTCTGCTTCGATATTTGTCTTCTTCGCTTTCCTGGACCTCGGGCGACTGCCGTAGTTTTTCTGTGTCTTTCTTCTTCCTGTTCTTTTCTTTGATTCGCGATTCCTTCTTGCTCTTGGGTTCTGGGGCTTCGGAATCCTCTTCGCGCTTTTTCTTGGCCACAGGCTTCTTCTCTACATCTCCGGCCTTCCTCTTCTTTTTTGTTCTTCTCGGACGTTTCCGTGCCGGAGCGGTTGCTGGCCGGCGCGATCTCCGTATCCTCATCATTGCTCTGCATGTTCCTTGGCGACCAACTTCTCTTCCACATCTCAGGCCTTCCTTTTTTTTGGCTTCTCGGACTTTCGGAGGCTGAGCCTTTGCCTTCCAAGGCAAGGGATACCTGCCCACATTGCGGCTTCTCGTACTTGTCCCCCTAAAGTTCCACCTTAGCGGTTTAGGGTTGTTGCGGGAGAAGCTTTGGGGGGTTCGTATGGGGGTTGGTGGTTGGGAGAACCCATGACCACACCTGCTGCAGTTCGGCCATAGTCCTCCAACCCTAAGCACCGTCAGTATAATCTAGACCCCGAAGCCTAAGCCCCCACTAGCACTTCTGTTTTGAGGCACAAGGATACTATCTGCAGCCTCCTGGACCAGTCCCTCTGCACGTCGTATTGCTTGGCTGCAGAAGTCCTATGCCTCCTAGAACAACAGGCGGGTCTCTGAGCAAAAATCTGATCTACCCTCAGCTCCTTACAGACCCGGAAAGAAATTTGGGAGATTGCCTAAACCCCTCAGCCCCAAACCCTAAACCCACAAGAATAGTTGGGTCGAGCAAGGTGGAGAACCCAAAAAGTCAGAGCTCTACTCGAAGCACTGAAATTCTACGCTCTTTCGGGTTTAGGGTTCAGGGGTTAGGGTTTAGGGTTGAGCACTTGAAAATGAGCGGTCGTCCCAAGCACACACTTTGTCTTCCTGACTCAATCTAAGCCCTACGTAGACTGACCTCAACCCTAAAAAAGGAAATGTACCACAATTCCACATACAAAACCCTGTTCATCGGTACCTTGACTACTTCATATATACCCTAAACCCTAAATGAATCCTAAACCCTGAAAACACCCTAAACCCTAAACCCTCCCTAAACCCTAAACCCTCCCTAAACCCTAAACCCTAAACCCTCCCTAAACCCTAAACCAAAAACCCTCCCTAAACCCTAAACCCTCCCTGAACCCTACTTGGCCGATCCTATGGACCAAGGTAGCGCTCACCCGCGGTGGCGCGCTCATCGCAGGGAGGCAAAGCAGTCCTGTCCTACATCAACTTACTGGGGCCTGGTAGGGAATATGGGTTTTAGGGTTCAGGGTTCAGGGTTTAGGAACATAATCACTAGGTTTCCCTATATAATATCTTTGCTTTTTCCCTACTAACCCCCAGTAAAACAAGAGTCAGGGGCCTCACTACCAAGACCTTCCTGGTATCCTGACTTGGGGTTCTAGGGCCCCTAATTGCGGCTACTTAGTCGGAGACTTTAGGTAGCTACCTGAACATGTGTGGAATCATAGCCTCTTTGACTATCTTTATGGGGAACGCAGTTACTATCTGGACTCTTAAAGTTCAACAATGGCCTTTTCGGCTGTTTTTAATTGTGTTTTGTGCCAGCTTTCTACCTAGTTTTGAGGTCGGGCTAGCTATTGGCTCTACAGTAGGCGCTGAAAGCAGGCTTAACAGGTCTGCGACGAAATAGCATGGAATGGGGTTGTTGATGCAAGAACTACATGGTAAATGCCATGAACAAGGGACTCCACTAAAGATCCCCAAATACTACAATCCTTATTACAGGAATCCCCCTTCAAAAATGTATATTTTGGAACCTCTTATATGGGCATGCGGGCTTTCTGTACATCTACTCTTCCTCCACAGCTTTCCCGGCGTGTGCAAGCAGCGGCAGTTGGGTTGAAGGTTTAGAGTCCTTACCATGACTATGATAGTTTGTGCATAAGTCCTAGGGATCCAAACAAAAAACTTACCTTGGAACGCACACTAACGTCTGTACATAATACACATTAACTACTTTGGGCTATTTGGACCCCTATGGAAGTTTCAGCCGACCTAAATCCTAAAGCTTATGAACCTGCAAAACCCTGAAGCCCCTAAGCTTTGGGTCCTGCCTCCGCCGATAACAGTAAGAGGGGTCATATAAAGGGCTCTACATCGTTCTATTATAGTTATTGTCCAATTGTTAATGGGTAGTTTCCCAAAATAAGGGGACCCCAATATAGACCCCCAAAATACCATACGTAATCCTTATTATTGGGACCCCCAAAAGGTTACCCCTAATTTTGGGAAACCCCCAGTGAGTGAGAGCAGACTCAACCTAAACACCTACCCCTGAAAGCTTCTCTCGTATGTTGAATTTTCGCTGGTCACTCTGAAAGAGAATGTCGGCTGTGCGGATAATAGGCGTGGGGGTTTAAATATGGTTCCTTTTTGGAAGAATAGTGGAGGCCGTAGGAGAACGAGAACCCAAAACAGGGCCCGATTTTGAGAACCTACCATATGGTGACGCTCAACTTTGCTGATCCCCAAAGACTCAACGACGGAGCACATCATGAGGTGGCGTAGTCCTGAGTTTCAACAACGCCGCTATCTTAGTAGCCTTCACACGTGAAGCTTGGATGTCGGATGCAGCACTTCCCTCGAACGAATGGAAACCTCCAACTCGCACGTTGCTGCGTCGCAATTCTTGAGTTGCCATCATCTGCGCTATAGTGTAAACTCCCAGTATCCCTTTAATAATTTGTGTAGTAGTCCCAGATATCATGCCTTACATCACCCTCTTGAAGGAGTTTAGATTGTGGCTAGATCTATCAGGGTGGTGGTCCGTTCCTTTGTCCCAAACAAAAGTTATTCGTTGCGCAAGCTTCCGCGTTGGCTGAGCCAAGTAAGACTATAAAATTGTCATTGTGAAAATCGTATAGCTAAAAGGAGACTTCAACCTTACTCCATGTTGGGAACTTTAGTATCCCCGCTGAAAACACTACTCAGTTGTCCCCTATTCCGAGCCCTTCTTAGAGTAACAGGCCTGCAAACAGGTAAAAATACCAACATGTTAAGTTCAACGCCCCGTTTGTTCATCGGTTCATCGGTACATTGCTTACTTGAACTAGCCCTTGGGATCCAAATAGCCTAATGCAGGTAGCATTTTCAGTCTTGAGGGCCCGATGTAAGCAATATACGTACATATACTTGAACCCTTTAAGGCATAGTCCCTCTAAAGTAGATAGAATATGGGGTATATGGGGATCTTATTCTAGTATACCCAAAGCCATGTTCTATCTACCTAAGCGGGACTATAAATCTGTAACCCAAACATGCTGTCCAACCTTTTTCCTCGAAAGCATGAGGCGCGAAAACGCTCAGCGAGACGGGCCTGAGGACAAGCTTATGGTGGTCCAGGGTTTAGGGGTTTTAGGGTTTAGGGGGTGGGTCCATCGTTTACCCAGACTCTCCTATGCAGTTCTTTTTAGGTAGTCTATTAGCATCCCTTTCGCGAAAAACACAAACAAGCCAAAAATAAACTACATAGCAGCGCTTGGAAAAGCAAGCCTGAGTAAGAGAAGAAGTATTGTAAACAACTATAATTGTATGTTGAAGAATGAGGGCTTAGTTTAGGGTGGCTCGTTCTGAAGGGATTTCGGAACAGGATTGTACCTACTTAAGGACTTGGGGGTCCGGCTAGCGCATTGAGAGGATTTACGTTTAAGGTTTCAGTGTTCAGGGGATTTAGGAGCCCATCAATTAAGGAGCTCGACCGCAAGACCTAACACAAAAACAAAACCTGAACTCTAAACTCGAAGACTTTAAACCCTGAATTCAGCGGCCCCCTTGGAGCTCAGACTTACAACCGTTGGGATTTCAGGGTTCTACCTGTATAACCCAAGGACCTACCGTTCCTGGCCAAGGCCTCCCTGAACACTACATATCACCCTAGGTACCCATATACGACCCCCAAGCCCCAAACCCTGCCCTAAATGAGGCATAGTCTAAACTCCTAAACAGGTGGTTATGTAGGGGATTTGTTAAGGACTACTATAGGGGATACCAGGCAGGATACTAGGAGTTTAGGGCATGGCTAATATAACCCTAAGCTCACCATTCCCTGAACCCCCTATCCTTGCCTCCTCGGCTCGGCAAATTTAGCCGGCCGCGCTGTGCCGGCGCTGCGCCATCCTGGCGGCCGCAGAGCTTCGGCTTAAGGGCTTAGCACCTAGGGCTCAGGATTGAAAGTTCGGGATTTAGGGGTTTAGGGTTTAGGGGTTTAGGGGTTTAGGAGGGCCCAAGTATACCAAACAAAGGCCTCTAACCCGCAAATAGTTGGTTATAATTCGCTTAAAGCCTAAGCTGCCCTAGACCCTGAATCCTAAATTGCGTATTGGCAAGGTCTAGGTAGGGCTTGAAGGTGTAGGGTCAAACCTGTAGGGTAGGTCTTGGGGTTGTGGGGTTATAGGGTTATAAGTTAGGTGGACCCACCAACCCAGTAATAGTGAGTATAAAGGAGAATAAGGATTATGTATTATTCGAGTCCTCTTATTCCTCCTATATCACAATTACAAGGTCCGGTGTCCTCCTAAGTTCTAGGGCTATATGAGCCATAGTCTTGTATCCTAGTATCCCCCTTAGTTACCCTTATAGTAGTCCCCTAAGTATATAATTACCTCCTATATAGCCTCTTTTAAGGACTTTGGGGCCGAATGAGAGGTCAAGACGCATGTGACCCGACACACAAAAGAAAATGTCCGACTGTCAGCACTGTGATTTTTCCGCTGCACCCTCAATCACCTGTAAAACACAGGACTTCGGCATTTACAGAAGAAAGTTGGCCGGTGTTTCGTGGCCTGTGCGCGAGGCGTACTCGGCGCAAGCCTTCAAGAACCCGCTCTGAGCCGACTAAAGCTTGGAGTGCCCAAAAAACACATGGCTCCCCTGCATTTCTACAGTGCATTCTGCATTTGGCTATGCTTCCGCTTGAAGCAAGATATCCGGACATCACAGTTTTCCCGCGGGAGAAGCTATATTTTGACATAACTCGCCCTCATGAAAACCTCCCTTTCTGTCCGTGCCGCGCGCACGAACTTAAGAATCCCGCGTCTAGATATGCGATACTCATAATCCTTCTCTTTGGCCGAGGCCCTCGATGTACTGCAACCTTCAAGACTTTGCGCTTCCTCACATACCCTAACATCGAGAATCCTGGCTTGAGGGTTGAGGGCTTACGATCGGGTCTAGGGTTGAGGGTTTAGGTGAAAGGGACTGGTAGAATGTTTGGTTGAAGTCTTTCGGCTGCTAGGATTTGAGGGTTGCGGAATTTTGCGTCAAGGGTTTGGGGCTGCTGCTGCTAAAGCTTCTAGTGATGACAACAAAGACTCCTGTCCCCCTAGAACTGAACACTCCCCCCCAATTCTACAACTTGAATTTCCTTATAGTAGCCCAGCCAGACTATGCTGGAGGACGTGTCCAACAGTAGGAAGTTGGGCGGGTGTTTAACAGCATTGGCAGCACTGGCCACGCAAAATACACCACGTCCGCCACCAGCACGGCCATGAGTACCAGCACCACCACACTACCATCCAAACCCGAAACCCTAACCTCTACTTCTTTTTCTTCTCCTACAAGACTTCTCTTGCCTCTTCACACTAGATTAGAAGCCATCAACATCGTATGTCGCAGTAGCAACGCTCTTGCACTATTTGATCTGAAAGCTGACACTAATACGACGTGTGATACTAATAGCAACAATAATAGTAGCAATAGTAACTGAAGTAATAATACTAGGAATCATACTGGTACTACTATATAATAAGAAGAACAATGAAATACTAATATTCAAAACAGTATTAGAAATAGTAATATGAATGAGAATGGGTTTGGGGCTTTAGGGTTGAGGGTCCGGCCTCCCAACGAAGCGGCTCCAGGACCTGTTGTGAAAGTTCACGATTTGGGGTTTCTCACACCGGGGGCGCACGCGCGCCAAGGAGGTGGGAGGGTTCAGGGCTTAGGGGGTTTAATAGGAAAAGGGAGGTTATACAGAAGGATGAAGTTGAGAGCATCACGCGATGGCAAAATCTCTGGGGCAGGGTTGCAGCTTCGACTTCCTTCACACAGCGCATGAATAGCCATGCCTGGTAATTTATGCCTTCTTACACTGACAAAGTAGATGTGCTTCTATGTGCTTACGTGTGATACTACAAACCCCAAACCCTTTGCTTATGCACGTACGTCTGTACGGGTATGTAGGTATAGATGTAGGTATGTATGTATGTGGGCTCCTCACAGTGGATGCGTCTCAACATAGGAGTACCCCTTGAGGATCTAAGATTTTGAGGAGTTCTGAGAGAAGCATGGGGTCTCCTCTGAAAATCATGCATGGGTTGCTTGGAGAAACTCAAAATCCCAAACGCAAGGTCCTAAATAATTGCAATAGGGTCTGGGGGGGTATATCGTACTACAACCATGGTATTTAGGGATGCAGTTGTTTAACTGATAAAAACTACAATCATAATTCAGGCTACGCTTTCCCGGAATCGCCAAGCACCCTTCTCGATTCTACTACAGCGACCACATGCGAGCGCTGGACCTTCGTGTGATGGGAGGCGTAAGAGTCCGCTCGCTCCTACAGGGGCACTTCTCTTCAGGGATTTGGGGCTGGGGGCTAGTAATAGAAGCAATAGAAAATGCAATGGAAGCTACTAAATTTTGGATGATGGTAGTAAAGCATGTGTAAAGGTTTAGGACAGAATCCCTACTGCGGATGGAGAAAAATCATGCACCACCCTGGAAACCTTTCACCCTGGAAAATATAGTGCCCAGGAGGTTAGGGTTTAGAGTTTAGGGTTAAGGGTCCCCAAAACCAAAACCCCCAAACCTTCAACCCTGAAGACTAGTATATCGGGATCCTGCAAAGGGTGATGGGTTGTTTCCTTCCACTGCAGTGCTTCCTTAGGCTACCTTGGTTTCAAAGGGACCCCCCTAAGGTTGCACCCGCTCTTGGCCGTCCGGAAGCACCAATGAGCTGACCAAACTACCCTTGAACTGATAAGGATTTGACATTTTTGTTGAACCTCCTGGGGATTTGAGGTTTGGGAGTTAGGGTTCGGGGGTTTAGGGTGCAAGCCCAAGTTAAGCTTCGTCAGTAGACCATGTGGTCAAGAAAGGATTCAGGCTGTCAGGCGACGCATAACATCACACAGTGAGCCCTAAACCCTAAACCCCGGAACCCAAAACAACTTCTCTGCCTTGTGCCCTTTGTGCCTCCTGCTATGTAGACGCGTCCGGTTTGCGCTGCACGTGGTTCCGCACAAGTGGCAGACAGTCGTGCAGGACTGGAAAGAAGGCGGCATTGGCAGCAGCAGCAGCAGCAGATGCAGCAGCAGATGATGACGATGATGATGATGATGGTGATTGCGGAATAAAACCTTCCATGGAAGTTTTGCCCTCAAAGAAGTATTAGCTATCCGCATATCACGCAAGGGATCTGCGTACAAGTACACGAGTAACACAAGGAATCTAATATAATCACCAATACCATGTTGAGGTCTATTTGAAGTACCCTATACCATGCGTACTATACAGGACTGTAGAAGCATAATATTGGCAATCCTTTGGGAACTTACAGTAATTACCTTTGGCAATACTTTCTGCCAGCCTCCAGAACGGTCTTGGACGCTACTGGCTTGCGGTTAATTAAGGGAGCTAGAGTAAACTATCATAACCCTAAACCCTAAACCCTGAACGTCATACTGTTTAGGGTTTAAGGTTACGAGCCAGCCGAAAGACCCGACTCGGGCAGCTAACAATTTCTCTTCAGGTGGGGGTGGATGTGAAGGCTTTAGGGTGTAGGGTATATGGTAAGAGTGCACCTAGATTCCTATTCCCAAGTACAGTAGGCATTCAGTTTCATACGTAGATTCCTGGATGCACGTCCCGAATCCTAAGCCTACAACCCCCTTTGTATCCTGCCCAACATACCCCCTACCCCAAACATCACCATCTCATGGGTCCCACGAAGGAAAATTTCGAGAAGCCCCGATTCTTTTCCCATTGAACCACTAGTAAGTCCCGGCACCATTCCTAGAACCCTAATCTCTGTACCCTAACACTCTCAACCCTAAACCGTCAACCCTCAACCCTAAGCCCTAAACCCTAAGCCCTAAACACCTAAACCCTAAACTAAACCTTATCATCTCATTGGTCTCCTCTTCTTGCAGTGGCGGGGCCCACCTTACTTGATCCCTACCTCCTCGCTTTGGGGTTCATGAACACTACATATAGGGCTGCAGTCTACTCTCCTAGTATCCCCCTTAATTAATACCCCCTATAATCCTACAACATATAATCCTCTATATAACGCCGTTGAAGGAGTTTAGACCATAGCTCATATAGGGCTCTCAAGAGGTGAACAATCAGGGAATATTTAAGGCTAACACGGGATGCAAATTGTTTGAAGTGCGGTCAGAACGGCGTCAGGATCTTGATATCTGGACTATTCTTGTTTGTGGACTGTTCAGGTGAAGCTGAGGGTTTTCTCCATTGGTGGGTAAAGAGGGATTGTTGCCCTAAACAGTAATTAAAACCCTAACCCCTAAACCCTGTAAGTCTTAAACCCTAAACTCTACCTTCCTTGCAGTGCCCATCCGTCGGGCTTCCGTCGCTTGCTGGAAGAGCTTTGCGATATGAATCCCCTCCCCTTAACATTAAACCCATCGACCCCCCACTAAAATCAAATACTCCAACTGTGTTACATTAGGATATGTTGGTAGTATTTAATATTAGGGGGATAATTTTAGGGGGAGGGGATTGGTTTTGATCGGTGGTTGTCCGAGGGTTTGGGAAACTATCCAGGTTTCTTCACACTGCGATTTCCTTAAACAGGGGGCTTCAACCTAGAGTCAAGCATGGTATCATCCTTATGTACGTACCCCACAATAGAACTTCCAAAGGAAAAATACAAAACCCGCAAGCCAAAAACAATGCAAACAACAAGAAAGCACAGCATCTTGTGCAGTACTTTTTGAATATGTGAAGGTACCATTTTTGTCACCTTCACATCTTCCACTACTTCAAGCATCTCTTGATCACAGTTCTAGGAGGCGGATCCAGGGAAAAAATCGTCTGGCGCCCCAATGCTTCCCTACAAACCCTCTTGCCTCTTGTATGACAATGTCTCGCAAAGGGGAGGGCAGTTGCATGTAAACATTACAAGGACAAAGTCCCCATGAAATCATCCCGGAAAAGGACCCGTGATTTTGAGATCCAACCAATACTGAAGTAAAACCTTAAGCCCCAGACCACTGACCCCAACCGCCCAGACAAAAAACTCGCGAACTTCATCTCTGGATAAGCGCGCTGAGTTATCCCTACAACCTCCTAAACTCAAAAAAATACTCTAAACGCTAGGTATCCATACAATCTCCTTAGCCCTAAGCTCTGCATATATTGATATGTTTTTGCTCATCCCCCATCCCCCTGAATACAAAAAGGTAGAGGCAGCAATCCAGCAGAGCAGCCGAGCTTGTCCACGAGAGCCCTTCGGCAGCAGAAACGGCCCCTTGGCCGAGTGCATGTCCTGTCCGAGGATGGTTAGAGTTTCGGGTTTAGGGTTTACGTCTAATGTTTAGGGTCTAGGGTTTATCACAACATGACCCCTGACCCCAACTCTCTCACACCCCCACTCCCTCCAGATGTCTCTAAGAACAGAAGCATCATCTCCAGTAGCACTTGAGCGCAGTTGTTTAAGGCGTGAGGCCACGCAGATTTAGTTACTGCTCTAAGACTAGCGCCTAGAGTTGCTCAGGGCTTCAGGGTTCAGAGTCCTGCAGATTTGTAGACAAGAGTTAGGACCGTTAGGGTTCAGGGCTTAGGGTTAGGGTTTCGGGAATCAGGAATGCATGACTTTTAGGGTTTAGACATGGCTCGCCAGGCGTTTGAGAAGCAATATTATGTTTCTTCTGTTTCGTGTGATCCAGGTACCTGACGTGATGACCAACAGCCTCTGGGGAAGCATTGCGGCCACATTATAGATCCAGCCCTAAACCCTAAACCCAGTCACTGGAAACACAGATTGTAGCTTGCCCGAGGTTCACTGAGACACAGGTTGTGGGTTCCAAAGCTTCTGGTGCCTTTTTACTTAATGCCCCCTCCCCCCCCCCGTGACGTTCATTGTATATGTATGCACTCTGATGCAACGTGCTGCCGACTCGGTCAAAACACAGCGACCGATAAGATGACGCAAAGGTTAAAAACTTTAAACCTTCGGTACTGCCCCCCACTCAGTAGCAGCTGACAAATAAGAGGTATACTGTATACAAAGCCCTTAATATCCCCCCTTGATAGACATTTACCGGGTGTGGCCATCACCCAACCCTGCACCCTAAAACCTAACGCGTTTGGGCTCGGAGGCTTTCCCCCGCAGCCCGTTGCCAAAACCACCGCTGAACGCCGCACAATGCCTCCAAGATCCTTTGTGATCCTCCTCTGGCTCCTTTTCAGGCAACAATGGAACAAACCTGTACTTTTGTGTTAATGGGTGGTATACTAAGATACAAGAATCTGAACACGAATTTTTAAGCAATGGGCCAGCTGGATGTTCGTGATTGCTCCGCGTGGCTCATCAGGATTTTCCTAGACATCAGGATGCATCCCAAAACAAGAATCGAACTTGACCGAGATCCCACTTGTCCCAACCAGCGGGATGCCGCAAAGCAACCTAGATCTAGTGACCCTTTATATGTAGATCTTTTGAGTGAGTATTAGTATGTCATCCGTAGAGCTGAAAAGACTCACGTTTACGCAAACCATCCAGAACTCCCTCCATCCACATCCCAAAGCCCTTAACTCTTAACCATCGTTAAGTCACCCTGAAACCTTAAAACACTAAACGGCCTTAAGCCTTACACCCTAAACCCTAAGCCCTAAAACCCTAAAACCCTAAAACCCTAAAACCCTAAAAACCCTAGGCCCTAAACCCTAAGCCCTAAACTCTAAGTTGAAATTCTGAGACTTTCAGAATGCCTCGCGGCTCACGCAGCAGGCATCAGGTAGCAAAGTCTCTGCCACCTTTGAGGGACGACCCAAGAATTCCTTAAGGTCTATAGAGATGATCATTTCTTGGGGTTTGGGTAAGGCTCAGGGCGGCCCCTTAAAAAAGGATGTTGCGCCTCCAGGTAGACGTTAGGGGGCTTTAGGGCCCAATGTAGGTTTTATTGGTACCCGCGTTCGTGGGAATTGCGATATAAGCTATAGTCTAAACTCCTAGTATCCCCCTTAATAACTCCTATAGTATATACTCACTCCTATAGTATATACTCCCCTATATAATCCCCTCTCTAGGCATTTTAGGCTCTAGCTCAGGGAATCGAAAAAATGTACTTCAGGGTTGGGATAGATCTGGGGCTTGGACTAGCAAGTCTTGGCAATTGTCCGGCTTTTCCACATCTTGCTACAGTGGTTTAGGGTTTAGGGTTTGGGCCTGCCTGGACTAGGGTTTAGGGTTTAGGGTTTAGGGTTCAGGGTTTAGGGTTTGGGGCGTAGGGTTCAGGGTTTAGGGTTCATGGCTAACGCAGTGATGGTAGAATGGAATGTATGCTGCACGTGATCATTGCCAGATTCGTTGGTCACGCCTCCAGATGGGCACGCCTCCCTCATACGCAACCCTCAACTCTGAACCCTTTAGGTTTTTTGGGGTGCCCAAACCCTAAACCATAGACCCTAAACCCTAAACCGCGTTGGGGCGTCAATGTGTATGTCCGCTGGCCGGTTTATTCGCTGCAGTGTTTTAACAAGTTGTTGAGGGCTGTTCCTTCTGCCTGTCTAGGAGAGGACAATCAGCTTGAGCACTTGGAGTACGCAGCACCTGATTCGATAAATCTGATTCATTGAATCCCCTTCCTTCATATCAAAACCTACACCCACTAATATTGCATCCTTCTAACATACTGCCATATACTGCGGAGTTTTTTTACCATTAGAGGCTGGGTTTACCAGAAGGATGGGGGGACTCCACGACAGGTGCTGCTAAAGTAAAGCTTATAGCCCCCCTTAAGTAGATAATAGAATATGGGGTATATGGGGATCCTTTCATAATATACACCAAGCCATACTCTATCTACTTCAAGGGGACTATATCCCTAAACCCTAAATGCAAACACCAAACCCCACCTCTAAGGACTGAACCGTGCGGAGCCTACAGATGATTATATTTACGGGGCTCCTGGGCTCCATGACCCATGCATCAGGATCCCAGAAGCACGATGCAAAAGCTAAACCATCACCTTGTCCCAGGCAGTCTCACCCTAAACCCTTCACTTTAAACCCTAAACCCTAAACCTAAAATGGGTCCAAGAAGGACTACTGTACTTTCAGAAGAGAGCCTGTGCGTGTTTCGAGGGGGGTCCAGGAAGGACTATTGTACTTTCAGAACAGAGCCTGTACAGGTTTCAAGGGGGGTAAGTCTCCCTGGACATAGTCCGGGACTCCGGGTTTACGGTTTAGACTACCCGTATACCGATTATTGTAATACACTCTCCATGCTTTCCGTTTCACACCCCGTACTCTTTTCCATTTGGATCCCTATCGTCCCCAAGAACCTGTAAAATCCAAGATCTTTGGAATTCTTTATGCCCATACTTGAAGGTTCACAGAACTTAGTAGCTACTTATTTGATTATTACTGTGCTTATAGATAATCGCCCGCGACTGAACTTATGTAGGTTATCCCACTTTGAGGTCAGGTTATAAACCCAGCTATAAGAAGTTACTACGTCCCATGAAACGTAAACCCTACTCCCTAAAACCCGACTCCCTGAAGCTTTTAAAAAACCTTTGCCAAGCTGGGCCTTTGATGCGATGTTGGCGGCGCAAACGCTTCCTCAGCAGCCGAGGCTTCGGCGAAGTGGTTTTCATGTTGTTCAGGGTTTGGGGGGGTTTAGCGTTCAGGGGTTCGAGGCTTAGGGCTCAGGATTTGGGGTTCAGGGTATCTTTCGGATGTCGGGGATCTTTGTGATTCAAGGAATCCTAAACCCTAAACACTAAACCCTAAACCCTTGGGTCTATGGAGGTTTGGAGCTTTTGAGGCTTCGGATTCCCCTTCTGCCCGGTATAAAGGGGACGTTACGAGGCTTACTAGGGTTTAGAGTTCAGGGTTTAGGTTTAGGGATTAGGTTTAGGGTTTAGGGTTCAGGGTGAAATTATTCCACAGCAGCTAAGGATATAAAAGGCGTGTCAAAGGATGATCAGAGTCACTCTAGACTATGACTATTCTCAGTGACTCCCAAGTGAGCTACAGTCTTCTAAACTCCTAGCATCCTCCTTGATAACCCCTAGGGTTTAGGACTTAGGGTAATACTCCCCCATATAATCCCTATATAACCCCTCAAGGAGTTAGACTCTGTGCAGAGCACGGAGTTTAAGGGCATTGGGGCCCATAGGGTCTAATTGTAGATGATATCCGCAGTGGTTTAGGGTTGGGGGTTTTGGGGTTTAGGGTTATTTGGATCCTAAAGGAATGCTTTCCTTAAGGGTTTAGGGTTTAGGGTAACTTCAGACCTTTGAGAATCCTGAATCGTTAGGTGGGTGCTGAATGGTTCCTGGCTAGCGTCGCATCATTTCGGAGTCCCTAAGCTCCAATCCAAAGGATCCTGCATCGTGGACTCCACACATGGAAGCCAATGGCAAGGAGAGCATACGGAGTTCTACATTGGGTCAATCCCCCCTACAGAAATGGAGTTCATAGGCCTGAACATACCTACAATAGGTCCCATGTGGTACCCATTACTGGGTCAAGGGTCGACCCAAGTTCCACAGTTCTAAAACAAGCGTGCCGCAACGTTCCACTTGAGCCATAATTATTCTAAACGCCTAGTATCCCCCTTAATAACCTCTATACTAGTCCCCTAGACCCTAAACGGGAGTTTGGATCATAGCTCACTTTAAGCTTGACCCTCAACTCTGAATCTTGGGATTTGGTACTGCTGCCAGACCTGATGCCCGCGAGTTCTGATAGGTTAGGTTTTAGGGTTTGGGGGTTTAGGGGGTTTACGGGTTAGTAACGTATTTGCCAAGTAGGTAGTAGACTCAGAACCATCAAAAGTCCTGAACTCCAAAGCCAGCCTAAACCCCCAAGCCTTGACCCTGCAGTCTAGCCGCGTGTATGGGTTCCTGGGACGATCTTCCGACCAGAGACAAAGCCTGCAGCAAGCATCTGATGTTGGAATTTGCGGGAAACGAAACTAGTATGGGCCCTTAATGTATCCAGCTTCATAGACCCTAAAATTCCCTACAAAACTCATTTCGGTCCCACTATTGGGACCCAAGAGACCATAACACTGGTGCATGATTGGGACTTTTCATCCTAAACCCTTAGCCCTACACCCTACATATCCCAATTTCTTCAGCCCTAAGCCCTAAACCCTGTGACCCATACCGTCATGATTGCTTGCGGTGCATGTGCAACTTGAAGCTCTCAATCTGGGATCAGAAGGGCATACCTAAGTTGGGGTTTACTTACAACCTGGCTGAATCATGATAACTTCAGGTCTAGGGTTTAGGGTCTAGGGTTTAAGGGTTTAGGGTAAGTTTTCAAATCTGGGACTTGACAGAAAGAATGAGCATGCGCTGAAGAACCTTGGTGGTCTTGGAGCATAGCATGACTGCAAAGACGCTACCACTCTCTTGGAATATCTGAAGTATCCTACCCTATACCTTAAACCCTAAACCTATAATCAGAGCCTTGAACCCTAGACCCTGAACCTAAACTAGGAGGTTCAGGGTAACTTTAACCTTAACCCCGGGTTTAGGGTTTAGGGGACTAGTCATTTGCCCACCTATACCTGTACTTCTACGTGAGCCCCTATGGTTGTAAGTGTGAGTAGCGCTCCTATTTGGATTGTAACTACAGTACCCTGAATCTCCAAGTACACTTCTGGGCTTCCGAGTCCACCCCCATATACTTCAGCCCCTCAAGGTTCCATGCTACAATGCTACGGTGTTTCTTAGGGGCTAACTGATTCTAATTTTACCGGGGTAGGAGATGCCATGATACCCCGTACAACCCGGGGTTCCGTTGAGTCGATGTCCTCTAGATCCTAAACTCTAAACCCTGAACCCCAAACCCTAAACTCTAAGCCCTACCCCCTAAACTCTAAGCCCTAAACTCTAAACCCTGAGCCCCATAAGCCCTAAACTCTAAACCCTAAACAAACCACCTCCGGCATTGACTCGGAAGATCTCGTAGTCATATCTTCTCCGGTACACCCTGCAGGCGCTTTGGTCTTCAAAGCATCCTGGAAAGTCAAGAAGGGGCTAGGATTTTCGGGTTTAGGGTTTAGGGGTTACGGTTTAGGGTTTAGGGTTTAGGGGTCACGGTTTCTGGTATAGTCCCTTAATGGAAAAGAACATGGAAACTACTATAATAGGGTTATATAGGGTTTAAGGCATGTCCTTATAGTACCCCTTAAGTAGATAGAATCTGGGGATCTTACTTTAATATACTCAAAGCCGTATTCTATCTACTTAAGAGGGGCTGGGGTTTCAGGGTTTAGGGGAGTCAACCGAATCCAGAAAGGGGGGAAAATAATTACCTACTCGGTCATCATGGGTTTGATGTACATCTAATTGCAGACTTCCGTGTCCTATAGAGTGGCTTAGAGTAGACATAGTACTGGCACGCGCAGCTTTTCTCACATTCCACATTGTGGAATTTGCAGGTTTTGTGTCTCGTGTACAGGGAAACAACATGAAACGTTGCGATGCCTTGAGCTTGTAATTCTTCTGCGAGCATACTTGCGCAGGGAAGATCGCTGTGGGCCCAAAGAAACAAAGAACTGGAAACGTAAGATTCCAGGCAATGAGGCCAAAAGGCAAATCACTTTTAAGTGAAGGTCATGGGCAGGGGAACAAAGATGTACACCCATGCCGCAGGCTGAAGGATTTAAGCAGGGTTCAGGGCTTGGGGCCTCCTAGCTGTCAGACGTCTTGGCTTCAGCTACCAGCGCGAAAACAAGGAAATCTGCACTTTGTCTGAACTTTGCTGAACTTAATGACCCCACCCAACCCCCCCGCTTCCACTCAAAGGATTCACAAACCTCGGGTTCCCAGCAAACGCGGTGTACGAACCCTGTATACCAGGGATTATATTAGGATTGCAGCAGCAGTCAATGGATCAGCATTCTAGAGATGCGTGGGTAAGGTGTTGAGGGGCTACCCTCAGCGCCAAACCCGGATCCTCAAGGTCTATGGAGGGCTTTCGACCCTACAGATCGTCGGCTTGGGGGTCTACGGTGCAGGGAAGCAAGTTGCAATGTGGAAGCACCATGCTCTAAGCTACTGATTCACCAGCCTTGTGGTTTCCATTGCAGGAAACTTGGGATCCGCCATCCTTTACCCTAAACCCCAAACCCCCAAGACCCTAAACCATATAAATGCTCGGGTATATGGGTGGTTGTCAAAATTCTGGTCCCTTTTTGGATCCCTATTATAATACGGCACCTAATATTTAGGGTACCCAAAAAGGGACCATAATTTTGACATCCACCCATATAGAGTATATAGATGCTAGGATATATATATATATATCAATCCTAAACAATAAACCTAAACCGCGCGGGGTACTGACTCATGGTTTTCCCTAAGCTCTTTGTGCGGGGAGTTTTCAGGCTTGGAGGTTTGGGGTTTGTGGTTCAGGGCTTAGTGCGTGGGATCAGGGTTTAGGGTTTAGGGCTTCGTGCATGGAATTAGAGCCTAGGGTTTACGGGTTAGTGCATGGAAGTAGGGTTTAGGGTTTAGTGTATGGGCTTGGGGTTTCGGGTTTAGTGTTTCGGGCTTAGTGTATGGGATGCCACCGTATCTGGAAACGATCCATGGAAGCATTACTTATAACTTGGATGCCCAGGGTAATGGATCCTGTTCGACATGCTTCTTTCATGCCCGTAGCCTTGACTTAGTATCCGAGTAAGGAAGCAGAAAATACCCTAAACCCTTAATGTCAAATCCTAAACCCTAAAACCTAACCCCTCTTCCAGGCATGCTCCCCCGGTGATATATGCAGATGGGCTCCTGTGAAGCAGTTCTGCTTGTGCGCCTGACCGGTAACCAGCACTTCAGGCAAAGGCCGGAAGCCAATCTCCTCAGTGTAGAGTTTGGGGCTTATAGGGCCCAGGGTTTGGAGTTCAGGGTTGAGGGTTTAGG